>MDKF010396147.1:0-18861 GCA_026770625.1 Nicotiana glauca | reverse complement strand
GTATTGTGACACCAGTTCTTGGGTAGTGTATCATGTTGGGGTTTTCTGTATCGTATCTAGTAAAAATTGTTAAGTTTTGCGCTAAATTTATTTATTCCGCTGTAATCATAGTATTATATTTAAATGCTTTAAAATGAGAGTTGTAACCAATGGAAATGCAAGTAAGAGTTGGCTTGCCTAGCTCCCATTAGTAGGCGCCATTACGACTCCCGATGGTGGGAAATCCGGGTTGTGACAACCTACCATAACTGAATTATACACAAAATTTAATTAAAGATACCTATAATAATGTATATTGCTCACAAATAAGGTTAGAGACAAAACTTATACAAAATAAAGAATTATTATTTCAACTTAAAATTAGTGTATAAGATTTTCAACGAAATTTTAATTGATTCTTGCTCAAAAAAGTATACCTACCATAACTGAATTATACACAAATTTAATTAAAGATACCTATAGAAAATCTTGAACTACTACTTTCATTAAATATTTTTTCATTTATAATCCAAATATTTTATGTTGTCTTAAAATTGCCAAGTGATTTCATTTTTAACAGGGAATTATAATCCAAATATTTTATAGTCACACAAATAGTATAACATATTTTAGACCACAAATTTTAAAAGTTACACATTCACATAAATAAATAAATAAATAATATGACTTATTTAAGACCATATATCTCAAAAGTCTTCCTTTCTTTATTACATTTGTATCAAGTCAAAGTAAGACAAATTTGTTTTAACGGGGAATTATACTTTATCAATCTCTTGTAAAGCAGGAGGAATAAGATAATCACTTTTCGAGAACTCACTTCCCCTCAGCATCTGTAATATTAAAGTCATCAATAATTTTACAAAATCTGCATTAAATTTTCCGTCTTATTAAAAAGACAAAGATTTCTTCTTAATGTTTAAGATGCTTAACTTAATACAAGAAGAAAGGAAGGAATATACTTAAGAAATTAAACCACTCTAAGAATTAATGTCCCAGAGCTGTACATATATATCTTAATTAATTAGAGTATCTCTTCTTCATTATGCTCTACTTTTTCAGACAAAAGTTTGTCATTTTTGGCTTATAGCAAAATTCATATCTCAGCTTCCCGAGTACAAGAGAAGAAGAATAATAGCAATTTTCCACCACATAATGCTTATGCTATTTTTCGGAAATGATGGTGCTGCAGACTTCATATCACTAAACCTAAAAAAAAAAAAAAAAGAAGAGGAAGCAAGTTAATAAAGATGCTTAAGTAATTTCATGAATGCAGAATCTTCATATAATAGTTATAAATACTACCTGGGTCCAGATGTAGCATAAATACATTTCTCATGACCTACAACATAAAAAACAATGTAAATTTTTTAGAAAGGAATAACATTATGATTTCCATGCCTTTAAAAAAATTCCCAAAACACTTTCTTTTAGTCATTTAGAGTATTAACTAACCTTTCTAACCTTGGATATTCAAGGACTTGTGATAAATGGAAAATTTAGAAACTTGCCCTAAGCAACACTCACACCATGTATTAACATAAATAAGTTATAAGTTATGTTGTGATTAGTTATACTGGTATTAGTTATCCTAGTATAATTTTATTATTGAATGTTTGATATGTTGTATTAATCATGGGATTATCAGTTTTACAACTTTATCCAGGGATAAATTATCCTCGAATTACTATTTCACCCTCTAGCATGTACTCCGTATAAGTTATCCTTGTACTATTTTAAATTTTGGAATAATTTATCCCAAGATTAATAACCAAACAAATAATAAAGCGGTACTAAATATTTATGCCGGAAGTATATTTGTACTCCCTCCGTTTTAATTTATGTGAACCCATTTGACTGGGCACGAAGTTTAAGAAAAGAGAGAAGACTTTTGAACTTGTGGTGTAAAATAATGCACAAATATTTTGTGTGACTATAAATCATTACATAAAGGTAAATTGTTTCCAAATAAGGAAAGAGGTCATTCTTTTTGGCACGGACCATAAAGGAAATAGGTTCACATAAATTGAAACGGAGGGAGTATTTATTATAACAAACGACATCTGACCGTGTAAAATTTTACACATATCAAGTCACCTAAGTAACAGTTCATAAAAAGTGAAACTAGTAACCTGCACAATAAAATGCACGGAATCTTTTGCTCTGTCAATGTATATAATTTGACCCAAAAATGTTATTTGGTGACATTCACATTATGTCCATCTCAAACTTGGCATGTTGTGCCAGTGGCACAAGAATGCAACAACTACAATTAACCACATTCTCTTGTTGAGCAACAAATCAATCATTATTAACAACTAAAGGTTTTATATTCATATAATTGTGAAGAATATAATGATTAGATAAAAAGATAATGATCCAGGCCAAATAGATGCTTACTTGGGTTGCTTTTAGTCAACCTAGCAGTTCCTCCAAAATTGCAAGCAATATCAGAATTACCATTCTGTTGGTAATAGTCATTGAAAGCAAATGAAGCATGGGATAAAAGCGTATCGGGCTCAAAACACGGGCCACCGGCTTGGATCGGCCTGCAATCAGCCATTCCCAATCCACAAGCCCAATCCAATGCATTCTGCAAATCAAATTGCGGAGCCCCGGCCCGTGCCACACACCAAGTTGTCCCACCAAGGAATGTAGTGTTGCCTTCTGGAGGTGAAAGAGTTGTAACTGGAATAGTTGATTCCTCCTTCTCTTGCACCATGCCCTCTACTTCAACAACTATATATATGTTTTTATAGTAATGTAATAAATTAGAACAACTATAGTGAATAAGAAACAACATCTTGCATAAATGAAGGATAAGGCTACATATAATACACCTTTGTAGTCCGACCTTTCCCCGGGTTCAACCCATAGCGAGAGTTTAGAGCTTTTTGACAAACTTGTATATATCTTATTTGACTATTTGGGATGATCTAAAAAACAAGTAGTAATAAACAAAGAGTGTTGGTGTTTCTAGTCATAAATATATCTTTCAAATAGGAGAAGTTTTCCTCTTCTTTTGATCTACATAAAGTTAATACACCATTTTGTTGTGGCAACAAGAAAATCCTTTTTCACTTCATTTTGACCTTTACTCTTATTCTTTTCTTCCTTTGTAGAGCTAGCATTGATCATAAACTATTCCATTCATATGTACATTTACCTACACACTTAATTGTTTTATTCAATGTTCATTGACCAAGCCAAGAAATCCCCAATAAAATCAGTATGAAACTTAAGAAAAACATTGAAAGGTTAAAACCTTAGTATAATCAGTCACTCACCACAAATAAAGTTGGCACATTCTCCTAGACATTATGTTAAAACAACAATGAAACAGCATAAAAAACACAAAAATGAGTTACACTATAACCAATAATCAAGAAAGTAGTAGAAACTAGAACAAAATTACATAGACATAGACTTGAAGGGAAAAAAGAAACATTACCCACATAACATTTCATGACCAGAAAACATAGAAAGATCCAAGCTTTAATTTCCATTGGTGTAAAAATGGCTAAACCAACTTCTTCTCCTACTGAAGACTGAAACTGTAGACTAACTCTTTCCTTTTGCTCTCTCTCTCTCTTTGTGTTTAGTTAAGAAGAGTGAAGTGTTATAATGCCATTTTTAAATGTAGAGTACCTGAAGAATCAAGCCATTTCTTGAAGAGAAATTTTCTTCTTTCTATTTTATGTGTGTTTTCTTTTTCTTTTTTCTCTTTTGTGTGGAGTAATGAACACTGAGGAAGCTAAGTACTTGTGCTGACAAGAGCTACTTTAAGCTAACTACTTGCCTCGTGGACTTCATATACATTTTTTTTAAATCTTTTTTAAAATATTATTTTTCATAGGTTAATGATTTATTTTTGAAATTATTTTTTAACTTTCTAAAATTTAGTTTATGATAGATTTTGGGTGAAATTTATTCTCCCACTCACAAAACTTTAATTTTTTTTCAAATAAAATGCATGTCCAAACATAATTTCAACTTCCAAAAATTATTTTTCAAAACTATTTTAAAAATTATTTTTTCAAATTTCAACTAAATATATATCTAAACGCTAGCTAAATTTCAATATTTTTATTTTTGTGTGGGTCCTATGCAAAGGTCATCAAAAGATCTATTGGATGTGACTTGCCATTATTTATATTTGTTGTTTAACTCGTTTGAAATTTTTTATTTCTTGTCGCACTAGTTATACAAGGCATCTTGTTTGTCTCACAGTTTTATAAACCCAAAAATATAAAATTTGGGGTCCACAAATTTGTGAGAAAAAAAGAAGACTCACACAACACAATAAAACTTTTCGAGTCGCTCAAATACTTACTGTTAGGAACCAATTGTTCACCATTGATTTCTTGTGGTAAAGTAGTTAAATAGAAATGGCAGAAACTTAGTTGACGTTTGGACATAAGAATTGTCAAATTCTGGAATAAAATGGAAAAAAAAATTCAAGTGAAAATGGTATTTGAAAATTAGAGTTGTGTTTGGACATGAATATAATTTTGGGTTGTTTTTGAATTTTTGTGAGTGATCTGAGTAAAAATTTAAAAAAATAACTTTTTGGAGTTTTTATAAATTTCAAAATTTATCTTCAAGTGAAAATTGAAAATTTTATGACCAAACATTGATTTCGAAAAAAGTAAAAAGAAATTCATGGCTAAACGGGCTCTTAAAAGAGAAATTTTAAAACATTGAGGATTGTGGCGAAATGAATAGGATTCTTTTATTCTTAATTAGACATAAAATAAAAATAAAAATTACTACTAAGGACTGTTTTCCCTTTTAATTGATCGTATGCTATGTAAATCGGGACTCCAATGCAGTTACCGGGTGAAAAAGGGGAAAAAAGGAGAGAAAATAACCTCTACGCTAACTCCTACTTTACCCCCATAATCTTAAAGACAAGCCATGCTAACCCCTAGTTTACCCCTTAATTTTAAAAAACGAGTGATATAACATTTTCTATTCAACATTGCAAGGACAGACACCCGACATCACGACCAACCAAACCCAAGTATATATTTGCCAAGAAAAGAATAAGTGTCCTGTTTTCTAAAGATGGCTCTCGCTAACCGCACCAAATTCTTTATAAAAAAAAATTCTAATATGAACTGGATATAAGGAGCAAGAAGATCTCAAAACTGTCTCTTTTCGTATTTTTTCTTTAATCTTAACTTTTACCTGAAAGTGAAGAAATGTCTCACTAGTTATAGCTAAACATTCCATTATGCAATCAGTATTCACTGCTAAAAGAAAAGGAAATTTCTCTTATATAAGAAGCCACAGTGATGTGCCTCTGTCATCGATATACCTGCTTAATTCGAGTACATTTTTTATCTTAGGCTGCTTGAAAGTGTTGTACGTGCTACTTTATTACTTGGACATTATCAATAGCTGCAAAGATCGCCGCATGTTCCCGCTAAATTGCAATTATGTGGGTCCCTTGGTGTCCACCTGTTCAATTAATACGTAGTCCTGTAAAAAATAATAATTTCTCAAAAGGAGTCTAATTTGTGGTGATGTGGGCTCGGTTTAATACGTGACAATTCGGGTATCTACAAGCCCTCAACCTTGGCTATATTTACCAAAAGGCACTATAAGGATATCTGATGGAATAACATTCGGACGTAGATTTGATTGAAATTCAAAAAAAGTATTTTTGAATTTGTGTTGAAAAATAATTTTTGAAAGTCGAAGTTACGTTTGGACATGCATTTTATTTTAAGAAAAGTTAAAGCTTAGTGAGTGGGAAAAAATTTCACCCAAAAACTACCTTAAACCAATTTTTGAGAACTTAAAAAAATTTTGAATTTGTTTTTTCCAAAACATGATCATGTTTCATAAACAAATAATCTTTTTTTTTTTTTGGAAAAATAAAGTCAAATTCTACAATAAAACGGGAACAAACACAAGGATAAAAGTTGAAAGCTTACTCGGCAAAAGAGTTACATTCGATTTACTCAAAGAGTTGATACATGAAATTTAATAATTTAATCGTAGAATTTGACTTTCTTGAAGATTAATTTAATATTTAATAGTTGTTAGGTTCTATATGATGTTTTTTAAAAAAATCATTTTTGGCATGTAGGAATTAACTGAAGCATATTTCTACAAAAATTCTCTAGCAATATTTGCACAAATTAGACCCTCAAAGTTTTTACTTAAGGCTTATATAAGCTATCTCTTCCCAGATCTCACTTATGAAATTATACTAAGTTTTTTGTTGTTATTGCTGCTTATATAAGCTATACAATGTTTCATAAAAAAATTATTATTCAATTTCAAGTGATATGCTTAAAATTTATTAGCTCAAAGACATTTTTCATATTCAAATTAATTTAATTAGTGAGGTAGTTTCACTGCAATTCAAAAAAGAGTAGTTTTTGCTTTATAAAGTTTTAAAAGCTTCGAAATACAATTAAAGCAACTTATCTTTCATAATTGTAATTAAGGCCGTTTAAGAAAAAATAAAGAATTTTGGAATTTGTGGTTCCAAACAAGTTCAAAAGGAGTCCAAAGTATTATAAAATTTCTCATTAAAGGTATATCGTTGCTTCCAAAGTCAAAAAGTTCGTAGAAGCTATTAAAGCCAATAGCCACGATAAATTGAAGGAAAAAATATACCCAAAAGCATTTGGTGAGAATATTGCATGTAAAACTGCGATGTCTCAAAGGAATTTGCATACAAGTTGAAAGGGCAAAGTATAAATTAAGCCAAAATTATTTATCCTTTAATCTATATTTAAGTCAAATAGCATTACAAAAGTATTTGAATAAGAAAACAAAAAAAGAAAACTAAATATTATATTTCATTCTCAAGCTGTGTATAGAGAATGATCAATTAATGGGAATTTCATATGGGGAACATTTGAGAATACAAATAATTATTATTTAAAGTTTGAGTCAATTATAATGAGCATTTAAGCCATTAAAAAAAATTAATTATATAGTCACCCACCCAACTATATATTTAATTAATAAATATATAATATATATAATTCATATGCACATAGAGGAAAAAAATAAAAAGCTTACACTTGACTATGGTTGTTGGGCCCGGGCACAGCCCGGACTAATCGTAACTAGTAAAAGAATACTTGACAGTCCAACGAAAATATAAAAAAAAATAAAAAGTTAGCAATATTTACGAGTGCTGCTATTCGGCCAAACTCAGCGTGGTCCAATTATGACCACACCCGTAAAATACCAGTAAAGCCCTTATTTAGGAGTTTGGCTTAATGGCCATATTTTTCCTCCAAAATTAGTTAATAAATTTTGATCTTGCCAAAATATTGATCCCATAAATTATCATTCTCTCAGCATGGGAAGATAAAAACCTTCGTATATACGGATGGAAGTAATCATATATATGCTCATTACGTTTTTTTAAAATACAATTATGTATTTTTTTAAATGCAATTTATACAGATGGGAAGATCAAAAGTCTATTATATAAACATAATTATTTTCCATTTATATTGTAACCCGAAAAACTTCCTAGATTCTTGTTTTGATCAAAAGAGATCTTTCACTAAACACATAATTCACCATCCTTCTCTTAACCTAAACATGAATCCTAATCGAGAAACTAGTTTGGAGCCATCAAACCCGAATAACATCCTAGAAACTAGGTCGGAGCAACTAAGGAATGCATTACACACATCATTGGGATTGAATTCGGATGACAGTTTGATGAATGAAGATGAGTCGATCGATATTGATTCAGACGGCAACTTCAATGATGAAGAAAATCATGTTGACGATGGTCCTGCTGCTAATGATGATGATGATGATGATGACGACGATGGCCATTATTTAGAGGAAGAGGAAGAAGTTGGAGAGGACAGGAAAATGTCTAATAATTTCAATGAAGAAGATCTCGTAATTGGTCCAATTACTGGGATGCGGTTCATTAGTAAGGATGTTATATTTGATTTTTACAAAGAACATGCAAGATTATCGGGGTTTTGCATTGTCAAAAGAACATCAAATAAAAAACGTGGTGATATTGTTAGGTATGTGCAATATGGTTGTGATAGGTCTAGGAAACCAAGGAATAAGCATGTTACCAAGAGGAGGAACTGTCGTGCTAGAATAAATGGAATGTTGGAGGAGAATGGTTCATGGCATGTTTCAAAGATGGTTAAAAAACATAATCATCAATTGGAACCAGCACTATCGCGAATGATGGCTGGACACAAATCGCTTAGTAAGTCCCTTAAGAGAACTCTTGCAGCCAAAGATATTGCTGGCTTAAGACCCTAAAAAAATATAAGAGTCGCTGAAGTATTTGCTGGTGGCACCGAAAATCTTGGATGTACACCAAAGGACTGTAGAAATTATATTTTGAAGGGTAGAAAGCTTCAGTTGCAAGAAGGGAATGCACAATCATTACTCAAGTTCTTCAGTGACATGCAGCAAAAAGATAGGGAATTTTACCACTCCGTAAATGTGGATATTTTTGGTTGACTTTGTAATATCATTTGGGTTCATTCACACTCTAAGGTTGTATATAAGGAGTTCCATGATGTAATATGCCTTGATACCATATATCTTGTGAATTGATACAATATGCCATTTGTTTTATTTGTTGGTGTCAATCATCATAGGCAGTCCATACTTTTGGGATGTGCTCTTATGTTGAGTGAGGATATAATAAGTTACAAAATAGTACTATCTACATGGCTTGGGGCTCTAAACAATGTTCATTTATTAGCTATCATGACTGAGCAATATGATAGTATTAAGGCTCCCATCAATGCATTAATGCCAAATACGGTACATAGATATTTATATAGCACATATTCGTAAAGTTGCCTATGAAGTTAAGCGGAGTTGTTGATGCTAAGATTGCAAAGGCAGAATTTAAGGCTTTAGTCCTTGATAGCATTAACGTTGCTGAGTTTGAGAGACGATAGACTGAATATATTGAAAAATATAACTTAGATGGAAGGGATTGGTTTTATAAGCTTTATTTGGAGAAGGAGAAATGGGTTCCTGTATACCTAAATGACCACTTTTGGGATGGGATATTGTCTATACAAAGAAGTGAATGAATGCATGCTTTCTTTGATGGATTCATCACCTGCCAAAGCACTTTGAAGCTATTTATTCAGCAATATGAGTTAGCCATAAGAGTTAAGTTCGAGAAAGAATTGGAAGCTGAATATAGGTCAAGGTGCTTTGAACCAAAATATTTATCAGAATTTGTATGGGAGGAAAAATTTCAAACATGTTATACTCGTGAAGTGTTTTAATTTTTTCAAGTACAGTTAAGGAAATTGTACCATTGTGAAATCAGCATCCCTGAAGACCATCAAGCAATAGTTGGAGTGGAGAAGTACATTATCGCTAATTATTCGTTCAGGAGCTTTAACACTAGAGATCTTTTTATATTCACGATTGAATATACACCTAATGGCGAATATCTAAGTTGCAGCTACAAGTGGTTTGAAACAAGACGTATTCTATGTTGCCATATACTTAAGTTGTTGTCTCATAAGAGGATTAAAAACGTTAATAAGAGATATATACTGAAAAGGTGGAGAAAATACATAGTTCGCCCCCACTTGAAATGTTTCTTTCCAGGAGGTTACCCACGTATGAGTTCTGAATACATTATGTACAGGTAACTCTTAAAGCGTTTTGAACGGGTTTGTGATATTGCCTTAGATACTGAAGTGATGAGGCGATATGTCAAGTATCATTTGAACAGATTGGAGCATGACCGTTTGAATTGGGATGATGATCAAATAATAGTTCCAGATTGGGAATTGGATGATATACATGATGGTGTGGGTGGGGGTGCAGGTGGGGGTAAAGGTGAGGGTGAGGGTAAGGGTGAGGGTGAGGGTGAGGGTGAGGGTGAGGGTGAGGGTGAGGGTGTGACGATCCGGTCAGTCATCTCATGAGTTTCTAATCTGTTTCCCCCATTTCTACTTCTTTATGCTTTGTTATCCGTGTTTTATGTGATCAAGTTGATTAGTTTGCGTTTAGAGTGGATTTGGTAAGAAATGAGACACTTAGTCTCTTTTAAGAAGGTTTAAATTGGAAAAGTCAACCGGATGTTGACTTATGTGTTAGAGGGTTCGGAAGTGAGTTTCGATGGTTCGGTTAGCTTCAGAAGGTGATTTTTGACTTAGGAGCGTGATTGGAATGGATTTTGGAGGTCCGTAGTAGAATTAGGCTTGAATTGGCGAAGTTAATATTTTGGCGATTTCCGGTTGATAGGTGAAATTTTGATCCGGGTGTCGGAATGGAATTCCAAGAGTTGCAGTAGCTTTGTTATGTCATTTGGGATGTGTGTACAAAATTTCAGGCCATTTAGACATGGTTTGGTTGAGTTTTTGATCGAAAGCGTATTTCGGAAGTTTTTAGAAAACTTTGGCTTGAATTCGATGTGAATTAGTGGATTTGATGTTGTTTGAGGTGTTTTGATGATTGGAACAAGTTTGAATGAGGTTATGGCGTGTGTTGGTGCTTTTGGTTGAGGTCCCGAGGGCCTCAGGGTAATTTCAGATAGTTAAAGGGAAGATTCTGCAGGTGCGGTGTCGCACATGCGAGAGAAGGGGCCGAAGATGCGAGAGTGGGCGTGGTGAGCAGTTTTCGCAGAAGCGGTCAAGGTGGCTGCATCTGAAGCCGCAGATGCAGAATTTTCCATCGTAGATGCGGTTTTGGATAGTAAGTGAGTGACCGTAGAAGCGGTTGTTTGGGCCATATATGCGGTACCGCAGATGCGGAAAGGCCTGGGCAGAAGGTATATATTTCATCCTTCACGATTTTTGAAGGGTTTCATCATTTTTTTTACTTCGGATTGAGGGCTTTTGGGCGATTTTGAAAGGAGATTCCAAGAGAACTTCGATAAGGTAAGGATTTTGGACCTAAAACACACATCTATGGTAATTTCCTGGATTTGGAGAGAAATTTAAGAGATTAAAGGGCTAAAAATGGAGGTTTAGGGCTTGATTTAAGAGGGCTTAAATTAAGGATTTGAGGGGTCAATTGAACTCTGATTCTGGTGTTCTTGATATGTATGAACTCGTGGGAGGATAAGGAACCCGTTGATATGAAAATTTCTAAGTTTCGAGGAGTGGGCCCGGGGCTCGGGTTTTACTAATTTCGGGATTTTTAATATTTTTCAATTGTTTTCACTTGGGCTTTGTTCCCTTAGCATTGTGACGTATTTGTTCTGGTTTTGGATAGATTCGACGCGCGTGGAGGCCGATTCGAAGGGCAAAGGCATCGTGAGCTAGAGCTTTAGTCGGTTCGAGGTAAGTAATGATTGTAAATGACATCCTGAGGGTTTGAAAACCCAGATTGCACATCGTAGTGCTATATTGAGGCGAGACACGCGCTTAATGATGAGCGTGGGGTCGATTACTACTGGGGATTGTGACTTGGTCCATCCCAATTGATGATGTTACCGCGTATTTGATTGAAACTTATTTGTTATCATCATGATTTGGACTGATTGTCATATTTGGACTTTGTGCCAACTATTTGAACCCTTCGGGGATTTTTATCAATATTTCCTCATTGTTTTAACTTATTACTTAAACTCAGTCGTGTTGTTTTCCACCGTTTTATAACTCAGCCACTTTTACTCGGTTTTGAGACTTAAATGATATTTTAAATAATATTTTGGGTTGAGAACTATTGTTTTACTAATGCCCGAGGGGCTTATGTGATTTCTGGACTAAGTATGGCCAAGGTCCAGACATGAGGATACGATGAGACTGATATGAGGCCGAGGGCCTGAGATACCTATATACGCCATGGGGTGGCTTGAGTGATATAAGGCCGAGGGCCTAGATTTGATGCCACAAGATGGCTTGATATTGCGCTTGGGCCGTAAGGGTCCCCTCCGGAGTCTGCACACCCCTAATGAGCGCGGGTACCCATTGTTATCCGAGAGTGAGCCCGAGGGGCTGATGTTGTTCTGAGAGTGAGTCCGAGGGGCTGGCACTGTTCTATGTGTTCAGTTTCTTTATCTGTCTGTCAATTAACTGCTTACCTGTTGTAGAAGTATCTCATTCTGCTTTTCATTGGTTTACTGCTTTCATATTACTTGTTTAACTACTGCATTATATATTACCTTGTGTACACATGTTTTTCTTATCCTCAGTCGTTATTTATGCTTATTACTCACTGGGTCGGAGTACTCACATAACTCCCTGCACCTTGCGTGCAGATCCAGGTGTTCTAGAGGCTGAGTGAGAGATTTCCCGTTGATTAGCACTTGTCGGGGTTATCGAGGTAGCTACATGGTGTCCACAGTCCTTATTTCTCCCTTCTATTCTATTGTTTTCTGCATTTACTAGACTGTCTATGTAGTAGGTTGTTAAAATTGTATTAGAGGCTCTTGACTTGTGATACCATATTAGTGTGGGCTGTGTAGTAGTATTATCTCTTAACTTCCGCATATATAACTTGCTATTTTAGACCTTATTTATGTTAAATTGGTATTTAAACTATGTTAGTTGATAATGGATTTTATAAGAAAATGGGTTGTGGTTGATAATTGATCCGGCTTGCCTAGCAATGTGTTGGGCTCCATCACGACTGGGGTTTGGGATCGTGATAAGTTGGTATCAGAACCTAGGTTACATAGGTCTCGCAAGTCATGAGCCGATTTAGTAGAGTCTCGTGGATTGATATGGAGACGTCTGTATTTATCCTCGAGAGGCTGCAGAACCTTTAGGAAAAACTTCATATTCTTGAAATTCTTATCGTGCGAACTTGTTGATCCGAGTACTAAACTTCTGTCATTCTATTCTCTCACAGATGGTGAGGAAGCGAACTACCGGATGAGGTGGACGACCACCAATGCCACCCATCGAGACCACCAAAGGCTGTGGATGCGGTCGTAGTCGTGGCAGAGGCAGAGCAGCAAGGGCAGCACCTGTTAATCCACCAGCTGCCCCAGCTCAGGATCAGGCTCCAGCTATGGATGCTCCAGCAGCACCAGTTTAGGCACCATCTGTGCCCATCGTGATCTCGGGTCTTCAGGAGGCCTTGGCACAGATCTTATCGGTTTGCACTAGCCTGGCTCAGGTAGTTTCAGCCACTACCGCAGCAGCTACTTCACAGGCCGGGGGAGGCAATCAGACCCCCTCTGCTCGCACACCTAAGCAGGTAATGCAGGGAATACAAACACCGGAGGCGCCTCCAGCCCAGCCGGTTGCACCAGCTCAGGAGTTCATGGTACCGGTTATGCCGGCTGATGAGCAGCGTCGTCTTGAGAGGTTTGGTAGACTCCATCCTCTGTCATTCAGTGGTGCTGAGGGCGAGGATGCCCAGGGTTTTCTGGATAAGTGTTAGCGGATGCTCTGTACAGCAGGGATTCTTGAGTCTAGTGGTGTGGCATTTACCACCTTTCAGTTCTCGGGGGCTTCCTTCACTTAGTGGGAGGATTTTGAGAGGCGTAGGCCTGTCGGTGCACCACCCCTTACTTGACAGCAGTTCTCCGCTCTCTTCTTGGAGAACTATATGCCACAGTCTCGCATGGAGGAGCTGCGTAGGTAGTTCGAGTGGTTAAGACAGGGGGATATGACAGTGTCCCAGTATGAGAGGAGGTTTTCTGAGTTGGATCGTCATGACATCTGGATGGTTCCGATGGATCGTGAGGGGATCAGGAGATTTATTGATGGCCTTAATTATCATCTCCATATTCTTATGACCAGAGAGGGAGTGATGGGTGCTACGTTCGAGGAGGTGGTTGATATAGCTCGTGAGATTGAGACGGTTTACCGTCAGGAGCGAAAGGATAGGGAGGCCAAGAAGCCTCGAGGATCTGGCAGCTATAGTGGTGCTCCTTCGAGGGGCCAGTTTCAGCATGGTAGAGGTCGTTCGTTTAGGCCCACTCAATCAGCTCGCCCAGAATATCGTGGGGCATCTTCAGGTAGTGGTTATCAGGTGCCCCAGCAGGGCCAACCTTCACTCAGCGCCCTCTCAGCTCAGAGTTCATCTCGTTCCCCATCAGCTCAGGGTTCTTCCATGCCGAGTGCATCTGCTAGTCACTCCAGTGTGAGGGGTTCCCTTCAGTCCCCTTCTCCAGCACCTGGGAGTTGTTTTGAGTATGGAGAGTTTGGGTATATGTGGAGGCAGTGTCCTCACCGTGTTGCTAGCTTGTCTCGGTAGAGGGGTCAGCCCTCGACTTCTGCTCCAATTACTTCACCACTCGCCCAGCCAGCTAGGGGTGGAGGTCAGGCAGCTAAGGGTCACCCCAGAGAGGGAGGTCGATCAGGCGGTGGTTAGGCCCGTTTTTATGCTATGCCAGGCAGATTCGATGCCATTGCCTATGATGCTATCATTTCAGGTATTATTTCAGTCTACCACAGAGATGCCTTTGTATTTTTTGATCCCGGATCCACATTTTGTTATGTGTTTTCGTACTTTGCTCATTATTTGGGTACGCCCCGGGAGTTTCTTGCTTTACCTGTTCATGTATCTACCCCGGTGGGCAATACTGTTGTTGTAGACCGTGTGTACCGGTCATGTGTGGTGATTATTGGGGATCTGGAGACTCGAGTTAATCTTTTGTTACTGAGTATGGTGGATTTCGATGTCATATTATGCATGGATTGGTTATCTCCATGTCGTGCTATTCTAGACTGTCATGCTAAGACAGACACTTTGGCTATGCCGGGTGCGCCACAGATCGAGTGGCGTGGTATGACTGATTATGTTCCTAGTAGAGTGATCTCTTTCTTGAAAGCCCAACGTATGGTTGGGAAGGGTTGTCTCTCGTATCTTGCCTTCGTGAGGGATGTTGGAGCTGAGGCTCCGAATGGTTATTCTGTCCCAGTTGTGAGGGATTTTTCTAATGTATTTCCTGTAGACCTGCCGGGCATGCCACCGGACAAGGATATTGATTTTGGTATTGACCTAGTGTCGGGCACTCAGCCCATTTCTATTCTGCCATATCATATTGAACCAGCAGAGTTGAAGGAGTTAAAGGAGCAACTTCAAGAACTCCTAGTTAAGGGGTTCATCCGGCCTAGTGTGTCACCTTGGGGTGCGCCGATTCTGTTTATGAAGGAGAAGGATGGCACTATAAGAATGTGCATCGATTATAGGTAGTTGAACAAGTTAACAATTAAGAACAAGTATCCTCTGCCTCGCATTGATGATTTATTCGACCAACTTTAGAGAGCGAGGGTGTTATCCAAGATTGATCTCCATTCGAGTTATCACCAGTTGAAGATCAGGGATTTAGATATTCTCGAGACAACCTTCCGGACCAGATATGGTCACTATGAGTTCCTGGTTATGTCTTTTGGGCTGACCAATGCCCCAGCAACGTTCATGCATCTGATGAACAGCGTGTCCCGGCCTTATTTTGATTCATTTGTTATAGTCTTCATTAATGATATTCTGGTATATTCACGTAGTCAGGAGGAGCACGCGGAGCATTTAAGGCTTGTGTTGTAGAGATTGAGGGAGGAGAAGCTTTATGCAAAGTTCTTCAAGTGTGAGTTTTGGCTCAGGTCAGTGGCATTCTTAGGACACGTGGTGTCCAGTGAGGGGATTCAGGCTGATCCAAAGAAGATAGAGGCAGTGCAGATTTGGCCTAGACCGTCCTCAGCTGCTGAGATTCGTAGTTTTCTTGGTTTTGCAAACTATTATTGCCGATTTGTTTAGGGATTCTCATCTATCGCATCACCCTTGACCAAGTTGACTCAGAAGGGTGCTCCATTTGTATGGTCGAACGAGTGTGAGGAGAGCTTTCAAAATCTCAAGACAACATTGACCACGGCTCCAGTGTTGGTTTTGCCATTAGCTTCAGGTTCATATACCGTGTATTGTTATGCTTCGAGAGTAGTGATTGGTTGTGTATTGATGTAGGGGGTAGAGTTATTGCTTATGCTTCTCATCAGTTGAAGCCCCATGAGAAGAACTATCACGTTCATGACTTGAAGTTGGATGTCATAGTTCATGCGTTGAAGATTTGGAGGCATTACTTGTATGCCGTGTCTTGCGAGGTATTCACTGATCATCGTAGTCTTCAGCATTTGTTCAAGCAAAAGGATCTTAATTTGAGACAGCGGAGATGGTTGGAGTTGCTTAAGGATTATGATATCACTATATTGTACCATCTAGGAAAGGCCAATATGGTGGCCGATGCTTTGAGCCGAAAGGCAGTGAGTATGGGGAGTTTAGCATATATTCCATTTGGGGAGATACCTCTTGCGATTGATGTTCGAGATTTTTCCAATCGGTAAGGTTAGATATTTTAGAGCCCAGTCGGGTGTTGGCGTATGTGGTTTCTCGGTCTTCCTTATATGATCGCATCAGAGAGCTCCAGTATGATGATCCACATTTGCTTGTCCTTAGGGACAGAGTTCAGCATGATGATGCCAGAGATATGACTGTCAGTGATGATGGGGTGTTGAGGATACAAAGCCGAATTTGCGTGCCCAATGTGGATGGGCTTCGGGAGTTGATATTGGAGGAGGCCCATAGCTCGCGGTATTCCATTCATCCGGGTGCCGAAAGACGTATCAGGATCTTAGACAGCATTACTGGTGGCGGAGAATGAAGAAATATATTATGGGGTTTGTAATTCGGTGTCTCAATTGTCAGCAGGTGAAATATGAGCATCAGAGACCGGGTGTCTTGCTTCAACAGATGGTTATCCCTGAGTGGAAGTGGGAGAGAATCACTATGGATTTTGTTGCTGGACTTCCTCGGACTTTGAAGAAGTTCAATGCTATTTGGATGATTGTAGACAGGCTGACCAAGTCCATGCACTTCATTTCTATTTGTACTACTTATTCTTCAGAGCGGCTGGCAGAGATATATATTTGGGAGATTGTTCGGCTGCATGGTGTCCCAGTTTCCATCATATTGGATCGGGGCACTCAGTTCACTTCCCAGTTTTGGAAGTCTGTTCAGCGAGAGTTGGGTACCCAGGTGCAGTTGAGCACAACTTTTCACCCTCAGATGGACGGGCAGTCCGAGCGCAACATTCAGATATTGGAGGATATGCTACGGGCCTGTGTTATTGATTTCGGAGGGTCATGGGATTGGTTTTTACCGCTTGTAGAGTTTGTCAACAACAACAACTACCAGTCGAGTATTCAGATGGCTCCATATGAGGCTTTGTATAGGAGGCGGTGTAGATCTCCGGTTGGTTTGGTTCGAGCCCGATGAGGCTAGGCTATTGGGGACAGATTTGGTTCAGGATTCTTTAGATAAAGTGAAGGTAATTCAGGAGAGACTTTGTACGGCGCAGTCGGGGCAGAATAGTTATGCGGACAGGAAGGTTCGAGATGTGTCCTTCATGGTTGGTGAGAAGTTTCTATTGAAGGTTTCGCCCACGAAGGGTGTTATGAGATTCAGAAAGAAAGGAAAGTTGAGTTTGCAGTTCATTGGGCCTTTTGAGGTACTTCGGAGGATTGGGGAGGTGGCTTATAAGCTTGCCTTGCCATCCAGCTTGTCGAGTGTGCATCCAATTTTCCATGTTTCTATACTCCGAAAGTATATTGGGGACCCGTCCCATGTTCTAAATTCCAGCATGGATCAGTTTTAGGGTGATTTGACTTATGATGTAGAGCCAACAGCTATTTTGGAGCATCGGGTTCGGAAGTTGAGGTCAAAGGATATAGCTTCAGTAAAGGTGTAGTGAAGAGGTCAGCCCGTGGAGGAGGCTACTTGGGAGACCGAGCGGGAGATGCAGAGCAGATATCCTCACCTGTTTGAGGCTCCAGGTATGTTTCTTGACTCGTTCGAGGACGAACGTTTGTTTAAGTTGGGGAGGATGTGATGACCTGGCCAGTCATCTCATGAGTTACCGCTCCGTTTTCCCCATTTGTGCTTCTTTATGCTTCGTTATCCGTGTTTTATGTGATCAAGTTGATTAGTTTGCGTTTGGAATGAATTTGGTAAGAAATGAGACACATAGTCTCTTTTAAGAAGATTTAATTTGGAAAAGTCAACCGGATGTTGACTTATGTGTTAGAGGGCTCGGAAGTGAGTTCCGATAGTTCGGTTATCTTAGGGAGGTGAGAGCATGATCGCAACGGATTTTGGAGGTCCGGAGCAGCATTAGGCTTGAATTGACAAAGTTGATATTTTGGCGATTTCCGGTTGATTGGTGAGATTTTGATCCGGGTGTCGGAATGGAATTCCGAGAGTTGCACTAGCTTCATTATGTCATTTGGGATTTAAGGTCATTCGGACGTGGTTTGGTTGGTTTTTGATCGAAAGCGTATTTCGGAAGTTTTTAGAAAACTTAGGCTTGAATTCGATGTGAATTAGTGGATTTGATGTCGTTTGAGGTATTTTGATGATTGGAATAAGTTTGAATGAGGTTAAGGGTATGTTGGTGCTTTTGGTTGAGGTCCCGGGGGCCTCGGGGTGATTTCAGATGGTTAACGGGAAGATTTTTGGACTTAAGAGATTTCAGAAAAATTGTTGCTTCTGGTTGTGAGCACGTGATTTTTGCCCTAAGCAAATCATTCCCAAAATCTAAGCAAAATGATTTTTAAATTTTATTAAATAATTTGTGGTATTTTTGTGTTAATTAGTTGCATAGTAATTCATAAAAATATATAAAATATCCAGGAATATTAGGATTTTAATTTTACAATTTTTTGTGTTAATACATTTTGAGAACAAATTAAAGAAAAATCAGAATAGCATTTTATTGTTTTTAATTGGAAAATACTATAAAAGTAGAAGTTAATTAGTTTTTAATTTAGCAAAAATCAGAAAAATAGAAGAAAAAAAATACAAGAAAGAAAATACGAGAAGAAATAAAATACAAAAGGAACATAGAAAAAATAATATATAAAAGAGATAAAATACAAAATACAAGAAAGAAAAAACAAAATACAAATATACATAATACAT
>MDKF010500557.1:0-17466 GCA_026770625.1 Nicotiana glauca | reverse complement strand
TGTGATTATCGCTCTTTTTCTTCCCTCTCATTTCTCACATCCCATGATTTCATCTCTTTTTTCCCTCTTTTTTTCTCCTTTTCCTTTAATAAATAAAAAAATTAATTCGATCGAACCCTATGTAGGTTGCCTACGTATTATGATCCTGCATGAATCAGATCTTTGCGTAGTCCTGGAAGATCGAGACAAAAAGCAAACAAACTAACAATTTCTTTTTTTTTTAATGACTACTCTGATGAGAAAAGAGAAATAAAAGAAGCAAATCCTTTTTTTTTGGAATTTTCTAGACTTAATGCTTATGACCTATTCTAAACTCAAGCTTAACGAGCATGCTTTTTCTATTTTTTTTTTGTTTTTTTTTCTTTCAAAACAAATACTCTATCCTAGAAGGGAAAAATATTTTTTGATTCTTTTTTCCTTTTGTCTGTTTTCTTTTAAAGTAGAAAATCTAAAGAATAAACCACAGAAACATTATTTTGAATTTTCATTTGATATCCTGATGCAACATTTCGAACAAAACAATGCAAAAGATAAAACAAAATATTTTTTTTGGATTTCAATTTTGATTATCTAAAGAAGAAATTCTAATGACAAACAACAGATAAAGTATTTTTTTTGTCTATGTACAATATCCTAAAGCTCTAATAAAAAGAACTTTTTTTTTCCACTAATTTCCCAAAGAAACACCTCGAAAGAAAATTTTTTTTTTGAATTTTTGAGATTAATACCTTAAATAAAACTTTTAACAAGGTTCTAAAAAAAATTCTCTTTTTTCTTTTTGAATTTTTAATCTTAATAAACTAAAGAAAATATAAAAATAATTTTATTTTAAGTCCTAGATATTAGTTGCCTAAAAGAAAAACCACCTCAAAAATATATATGTTTTTTATTTCTACAATTAGTATTCTAAGGAAATTCCTAACGGAAATATAAAATGCAATTCTCTTTTTTTCTTAATTTTTGATTTACTACACACCTTTTCAAATGCAAAAATAGAAAATACAATAATAATAATAGAACTCGACATTACTATTCAAAACTAAAAGGTAAAATATAGCGTAAAATAAAATTAAAAAAAACCGACTCAAAACACAAAAGACAAGAAAATCTTCTTTTAATCCACATTTGAATGAGTGATCCTGGCTAGGTGTCCTAGGCTCTGTCAAGCTCCAGCTCCGGTAAGTAAATCCACACCTGTATGAAAATAAAAACTCAACCCAACACTAGGTGAGACAATAATACTCGCTATTGGACACATACAAGACATGATTGAGGCTATTTTTGAAAAATAACTTATTTAGCCAAAAGGTGGCTAGAAGTGCAAAATTTGGCTAGGACCCCGCAAAGCCAAGAACCTAAGATTTACTAGAAAGGCCGGACCCTATATGGGTTGCCTACGTATCCCGCCCTGGGAGACGAGAATCAGGTTCGCGTAGTCCGGGCAGATTGGATACGGGCGAAAAATTAAACGAAATAACTAACTTAGAGAAAACGTAAATTTTTTTGTCTTTTCCTTGAAAATGATGAAACATGCCAACTCTTTTTTGGATTTTCTTTTTCCTCTTTTTTTTAATTTTTGATTTTTGAAAAATGATAAAAAAAGTATAAATTTTTTTTTTTGAATTTTTCATTTTTTTTTTGTCTTTTCTTAACAAAACGTAACCAAAAAAATATAACTGAGCCCTACTTGCTTTATTTTCACACTTCACCCTCTTTTTTCCTTCTATTTTTTTTTCACTATTTTTTTTCTTTTTTTTTCATTTGCCCTCAACTATCATTGGTCCGCCAAATGACCATTTTGCCCTTTAATGAATGCAACATGTAGCACATAGGATGCTTCAGGATGGTCTTTTATTTTGGGGTACACCTGTCCTAGACGGACCCAACCCCTATGTTGAGTCCCCTAAGTCAAAATGCACGTGATGCAGATAAGCGTTCCTACTAGGGATCCGGTATGAGGCTGAGTTATTCTAGGTTCAAAACATGGGTATATGTTCTAGACTGTGTACCCAAGCGGACAGCTTGAGTCGAGGAGGGGGCTACGTACCGGGAACCAAAAGGCCATCCGGCTTAGTAACTTGTCTGGCCTCTTTCTTATTTCAGGGTATGACACTAACAGAATAGGGAGTCTCAACCAGTAAGCACATCCCCGGAGGTGAGAAGAGAAGGGTTTCGGCGTAGTTTATATACAGTTCAGATAATATCAAAGCGGTAAAAGCTTTTTTTGCACATTAAGTCCAAACATGTAATAAAATTAGATAACAGATAAAGCCAAATACAACAATATATCTAAGCTCGAATTATGAACCCTGAACCGAAGTTCTGGGGTCTTTTCCCCAGCAGAGTCGCCAGAGCTGTCACACCTCCTTTTTCACTACACCCGCGAGGGCGTAAAGGAGTTTTTCCAATTAAAGGACAATCGAAATGGGATTTATTTATTAAAGATTAGAGTCATCACTTGGAAAATTTATGGTTGTCCTAGGTCACCGGTTGAATCCCGAACCGAGGAGATCATGACTCTGTTAAAAGTCCGCAAACCAGAAATTCGAGTAAGAAATTCTGTTAACCTGGGAGAAGGTATTAGGCATTCCCGGGTTTCGTGGTTCTAGCACGGTCGCTCAACTGTCGTATTTGATTTTATCCGATTTCAAAACATGTTCTAACTTATATGCTTCTTATTAGTAACCCGCTTTTATTTCTATTTTAATAAGAATTGCAACATCGTGAAAATGCGTCTCGAACCACATCGCACCAGTGCACCCGTGGTTGTCAACACATTTCGACTTCGTTGAGATTTGGATTTGGGTCACATAAATGTGCACCCGAGTTTTAGGAAGGTAATTTTATTAGAACCGTGCCTAAAGAGTCTAATGCGTTATTATTTTGGGGAGAGCAGTGAAATTCGCTAAACGGCCCATCCCAAATTCTAAGTACTTTAGTTAAGCATTGAATGAGGGCCCCGCAATATATATTTTTATTTGGCGAGGCTCGTATCATCATTTTTATTTAAAGGTCAATCCTAAAGCGGCTATGATTTTCTATTGGGCTTCGCCTCTATCGATAAATGAAAAGTCCTAATTTAACATTGATTAAGAATTATTGTACTTGGGTCCATGTGCCCACATGAAATAAGATCCTTATCATTTTGGGCCTTGCATGCAACCCTCATAAAAGACTATTAATCAGGTACGCCCAAAGGGCAGGCCAATCGTGGGCCTGGGCTGAAAGGTGTAATTGTAGGCAGCCGTTTGGGCCTGGCAGTCGAGCCCAGTAAGATAAATTCCCATGACAACTTATAGTTCAACTTAGCCAATAGACGTTCTGAAGTTCACGCCCATTCAGTTATGAGAATTCAACCTAAACAATCACTAATTACAATTCAATTTAACAAGGCAATTTGTTAATCCAACTATTTGCATGTTTCCTGATTTTTATACTGAAGCCCTAGGTGATTACTTTTAAAAGTTGAAGTCTTAATCATGGAATCAAAATACATTTACAATACACATACTGACTAACAATCTAATTTTATCATTTTTTGCATCATCATGCTGAAACTCAGAGACTTCTTAACTACAATGAGATTTAAACAATCAACTTCAACTGTGTTAGATCTATTTACACTACATTTGTTATACTGAAGTGTAAAGCAGTCCAAACAATCCGAAATAGTCCAAAAATAGTTTAGTCTTAATTACAAACCATGACCTACTGAAATTCATGAGATTACATGAGATATAACACAAAAGATATAGGGAACTATGCTGCATTTCACTCATCTCCACAAACTCGTAAGTTACATTGAGGCAGATTCAAAATGTGTACCTGGAAATGGAAATTTTAACAGCACAAGAAGATCAGCAGTAGCAACACAACAACAAACCAAGAGATAAGCAAACAACAACAATGCACAGCTCAAGAAATTGAGTCACAGCCGAGAATGAATTTGAAACCAGATTAAAACTAGAGATCGACCACAAATCAACTGAATGCACCTAAATAACTCGAAATTGAACTTGAATTAACCCAAAATTGGACTGCCAGACCTTAGAAGAACTTCAACACATTAAAATCAAACCACGAGACCAAGAGCAACTATTAAACCTCGAAATTGAGCCAAAGCTCAATGTAACAGTACTTGTACTGGTCCGTTGTGTTACTGTATTTCTCTGTTTGTTTTGTTTTGATTTTTGGCAATTTTCTAATGTTTTACTTTTGGTTTTCTGTATAGAACGAAAGCTAGAAGGCAATTTTTTGAATTCAAATCTAGATCAGATCTAGAGAGAGTTTTTGGGGGGTATTTGGGGTTCCAAACTTGTGGCTTAAGGCAAAGAAGACTGCCTTTTATAGGCATAAGGAAGAGCAGCCCTTAATTTTCTAGTTTCTTTTCAGTCCCTCTTTATTTTTCAGTTTTTAACTAACTAGTCCCTAACTTACTGACTTGTTTCTCAAGTTAGTACACCTAATTCCTGATTTTTACCTTAGAACCCCCATCTAGAAGCTTCTAGGAAGTTCTATTTCAGTTATTGCTAGATTCCCTAAATGAAATTTCCTGAACTACCCTTTTATTAGTCTGAAATTACTGAGCTATATCAATTAAACCCAACCTCTTAGTTTCAGCTTACCATGGTTAAACAACCATTTTGCAATTAGATTAGCTAGAACCATGTTCAAACCAAACTCCTAAATCTAAACTAACTACTGAATTTCAGATTACCAATTATCATTAACAATCAAACCAACTAATCGATTAACCATAATAAAATCAGTGTGAAACTAGGCAACACAAAATCCAAACAAGTAGAAACTAATCAAATTTAAACTAATCAGAAATCCAGACCTAGAATACTAACTACGAATTAACAACAGAAAGTATGCTTAAGAGTAATCAAACATAACAAAAACTATGCTACTGAATCGCATCAAGGACAAAACACATTACTGAAAAAAAATGCAGACAAAAACCCTAATTAATTGCTTGAACTTATAACAAAATGAAAAGAGTTATTTAACTAATCATGAAGCAACACATAATTCTCAAGCAAAAATGAACAATGTAACCAAACAGGAAGCAGAAACTCACTGATTTTGAACTCCACATGATTGATTTTCGAAATTGATTTCCAGTTACTGTTACCTATGTATTTCATCAAAAATAGGCATGTAACATTAACTAGAAATCACTCGACTACTTAAACTTCCCAGCACAGGCTGGACCTTGAACCCTAGATCTGACATTTATGAAATTTTACTTAAAATTGGAAGGTTTTGGCTTGGGTTTCAAAGTGAGGGAGTCAGGGAGGTTGTAGGGCGTAAGTTAGAGGTAGTTTTGCAGGTGGCGCCGCCGTGGGTGGTGGTGGAGGCGCCTAGGGTTTCACTGTTTCAGGGACTTTGGGTGGGATCTGAAAGAAACCATGGCCGGATATGGAAAGGGGAGGTGAAAGAAAGGCGACAGTGAAATTTTGGCGGTCATTGGACGCCGGCCGCCGCCGTGAGGCGAATTCCGGCGGCGGCGTGAGGCGGAGCCGGCGGATACAGAGAGTGCGAGGAAGGAGAGGATGTTTTTCAGGGTTTGTATTATTTTGGACAATTTTATCAAAATGGGGGAATCAATGGGGGCCGTTGGATGGGGGAAAATTGACGGCCTAGATCAAACGACGCCAAACGGCATTGTTTCATTTAATGAAGGGGGGCAGGCCGGGTTGGGGCGGTGGTTGGGCTGGCCTGAGGTACGTTTGGGCTGGGCAATATTATTTAACAAATGGCCCAAATTAAATTTCATAGAAACAACCCTTTTTATTTTTGTTCTTTTTCATTTTGTAATTGCTTTTATTTATTTTTGTTTTCCTTTTGTATTTTTATTTTTTCTGATTTTATTAAAATGCTAAACTAAAAACCAAAACCAAATTGACTCTAAAAATTATATTTCCTAATTTCCAATTATAATAATTTCTAATTTAAATGCAACTAAGACAAATTAAAACTATAATTGCAAAAATGACCATTTTTATTATTTTAACTACTAATTAATCCTAGAATTTGAAATTAAACCTTGAATGCAAATGCCAAGTATTTTTTGTACTTTTCATATGAATTAACATGCACAAATAAAAATGCAAACAATTAACAGAAAATAACACAAAATTTACAAAGAGTTTTCGTGCAAAGATAAGTGAGCAGAAACGAGCGATTTTTGCCCGTTCGAATATTCTGTGTGAAGCATCTTTGAAAAGTTTGACCGCACCCTGCTTCGGAGGTTGCCTACATATCCTCGGCTAAAAAGGAATCAGGTCAGTGTAGTTCGGGAAGGTTTGGTAGCTGGGACTACCAGGAGCTGTGAATTTCACTGATGTTGTTGCTGCTACTGCTTGCTGACCTCCTTATTACACTAAAAGGAAAATCAAAGCTAAGCTAGTTATTCCTATCAACTATGAGTTACAAGATTCCTATCTATAATTCTCTTGAAACTTGATCTTGAGTCTTAGCTGATTTTGCTGTGGACTTCGACCTGAGTCTTGATGCTCGCAAGTTGTAGGTGTTTACTTCGTCATGCAGCATTAGGTCAAAATAGGATCAGCGGAGCTTGTGACTTCAATCAGGTTTTGAGCAATTCGCACCCTTACTTGCTTCACATTTGAGTTTATTTCTTTTTGTTCTTTCTTCTTTTCTTGATTCTGGATTGAGATTTATTCCATTTTTCATCTCACACCTTGTGTCTTGAGGTCGACCTGCTTAAGATACCAAAACAAACAAACGAACGAAATTTTCTGCTACAGTTTTCACTAGGAAAATTTTGTGAGTTAGTTATGACACATATCTAAGCAATCAAATCAGGATTGTGTAAGGAGATCCTCGATTTTTGGCCGGGATTTGGGAAGAAAAAGATCCTCGATTTTTTGGCCGGGAGATCCTCGGTTTTTTGGCCCGGATTTGGAAAGAAAAAGCTCGCAGGGATTTGGAAAGAAAAAGCTCCTCGGTTTTTTGGCCGGGAGATCCTCGGTTTTTTGGCCGGGAGATCCTCGGTTTTTTGGCCGGAATTTGGAAAGAAAAAGCTCCTCGGTTTTTGGCAGGGAGATCCTCGGTTTTTTGGCCGGGATTTGGAAACGAAAAGCTCCTCGGTTTTTGGCCGGGATTTGGAAAGAAAAAGTTTCTTGGTTTTTTGGCTGGGAGATCCTCGATTTTTTGCCGGGATTTGGAAAGAAAAAGCTCCTCGATTTTTTGTCCGGGAGATCCTCGATTTTTTGGCCGGGATTTGGAAAGAAAAATCTCATCGGTTTTTGGTCGGGATATCCTCGGTTTTTGTTTTTCGCCGGGATTTGGAAAGAAAAAGCTCCTCGGTTTTGCCAGGGAGATCCTCGATTTTTTGGCTGGGATTTGGAAAGAAAAGGCTCTTCGATTTTTTGGCCGGGAGATCCTCGGTTTTTTGGACGGGATTTGAAAAAAAAAGCTCCTAGGTTTTTGGTCGGGAGATCCTCGGTTTTTTGGCCGGGATTTGGAAATAAAAAGCTCCTCGGTTTTTTTGGCCGGGAGATCCTCGGTTTTTTGGCCGGGATTTGGAAAGAAAAAGCTCCTTGCTACCATGGTTGGTTTTTCTTTTGGGTTTTTCATTTTTATTTCTTTTCTCCTTCTTCTTTTTTTTCTTCTTTTCTTCTTCTTTTTATATTTTCCTTTTATTTAGCAAAACGCATGAAAGAATTTGGGGAAACTTCCTTCTTGGTCGTTTTCCTGCTGCAAAGCTGTTTCAGCGCTTGTGCATTTCATTTCTTTTTGGGTTGCACCTGCTTCTTGCATGGTTGCTCTGAATAAGACTTGTTTTCAACAAAGAACAATTTGTTAGTTTGAAACGGTGGTTGGTTTTGTGGCGTTGATCATCCCAATTGCTTGATCCCGGCCCCATTTCCGTTGTGAACTTTGCTGCTTGTTGGCCTTGAAGGTGAATCTCTTTTCAAACTGACCGGGTTCAGCCTTAGGACCTTTGCCTTTGACTTTCTTTCTTTTTAAACGTCTTTACTTTGGAAGCAACCAACCGCCATGGTCAGTCGGGATTGGACTGACGCACCCACTGAGGCTGGGTATCTTCTCTGGCTTTTGCCAGGTGGAGCCCTGTGAAACCAGTCCTGCCACCTTTTCTTTGCAGTAATTCCGGAATCAAAGTTAAACCGAAAGGGATTCAAAGAAGAAATATACAAAAGGCAAGCAGATGAGTTTAAAGAGAAGCGTCCCTTTCGAGGGAAAAGAAGGACTTATCTGGGGTGTGCATGCTGGCTTCAAATGAACATGACATGCTTCTGGGACTGGACGCCCGACTCACACAAGCTTTCCAACTTCTCGTGAACCCATTGATTCGCATTTCACAACCAGGGGACATTGCCAGGACTCTTTCAGTGATGAGATGTCTTCTTTTCGGCCGACAGCGCCCTTTGCGGGTTTTCGCAAATCGACCTCTCTCATTTCTCTTCTCACCGTCGCCCGATAGTGCTCTTTGCGAGTTTTCACTAAGTGGACTCCCTCATTTCATTTTCTCTACTCACCATCGCCTTATGGTGCCTGAAAGTTTTCACCGATAAGACTCTCATTTTATTTCTCTCAATTTGAATTACATCGGATCCCAACAATGACGTTTTTCATTTCCTTGCCTTTGTCAATTGATCGAAAGGACTTGAACAAGGTCTTTGGGTAAAAAGGATTTGGGAGGAACTATAACTTTGGAACTGTTTCGGCAGATTCATAGTCGAACCATCATATCATCTGCCCCAGTTTTAACTTTGGAATTGGGATCTTTGTTTTGGTGTGACTGAACCTTAGGGAGAGGCTGCCTACGTATCCTTTCAGAATCAAGTCAAACGTAGTTCAGGAAAAATAGTTTTTGTTTTTGTTTTTATTTTTATT
Organism: Nicotiana glauca; assembly: GCA_026770625.1. Lineage (NCBI taxonomy): Eukaryota > Viridiplantae > Streptophyta > Magnoliopsida > Solanales > Solanaceae > Nicotiana > Nicotiana glauca. The sequence continues at coordinate 8,577 of MDKF010500557.1, read as the reverse complement.
TTTCTCTTTCTCTTTCTTTTTCCTTTCCTTTTTTTTCTTTTTTTCTTTTTCTTTTTTCTTTTTCTTTTCTTTTCTTTTTCTTTTTCTCTTTTTTTTTGATAGTACTTTCGGGTTCCAAAGAGGGTAGCCAAAAAAGAGTAACTGGCTTAAATGGGTTTGCGAAGGGTTGATAGTGTTTGAATAGCGGGAAGGAAAGCCTTCGTCATCTCAGTTGCACAAAAATCATTACCACAGAGAGCCTAGATATAGTACCTTTTTACTGCATCCGCACTTACAGCTATTTCGGGGTCATTTCCTTCGATATCTCCCAAATATCATGCTCCTCTTAGCAGTATCTTTCTGACTATGTAAGGACCCTTCCAATTAGGAGCGAATTTTCCTTTTGCTTTCTGGTGGTGAGGGAGAATGCGTCTTAACACGAGTTTTCCCCCTTCAAAATTCCTGGGATGCACTTTCTTGTTATAGGCGCGGGCCATTCTTTGTTGGTATAATTGCCCGAATGTGCCCTGAGTACACTCTTTTGTTGTAATGTATGGACCTTTCCAACTCGCGAACCAATTTTCCTTCAATTGTTCGAATTCTTTGTTTTATTTCCTCAAGGTTACCTTCTTTGCATTTCGACTCTTGATTCATGATTTCACAATCTGATAGCGTTTTGGGATCTAGGCATGAAGTCCGCAAGCATGTCATGTTATTTAAAGCTACATTATTAGAGCTAAAGAGAAGAGAAGAAATGAAGGATAAAAAATAGCAAAATCAGAAAGAATAAAGAAAAATGAACGATGAGATATTGATTTCATTTCCTGGAATTTTGGAAAGATAACAGGGTTCACATTCGGGAATTTAAAGACAGGAAACTACAGGAAACATCCGAGTTACACCCTGGAATAACTTGGGATGCAAAAAAGTGGCAGGGCTAATCTACCGGGACTCCCGCCTGATCGGGAATGGCGTAGCCTTCCAGTTTTGGAGTTTGACGCTTGGTCCCATGTATAGCACCTCAGCGGTGCTAGTGCCCTCTCCCGGCTGGACCATGTGGGTTTCGTAGAGCATTTTCCTCATTGCCCCATGTATTTCCTCACTTTCTTCAGCCGTGAAACCTCATCATCTTCCTCTTTACTGTACTTAGGCTTGACAAAAGTCTCAAACAAATGTACCACCTCATAATCAGCCATTTTCACATTTTGAAAGAACACTTGGGCTTCCTTAGCATTCACAGGCTTCTTAGGCGGGAAACGCCTTCTGGTGGCATTGTTTACTTGCTCTACGTTTGAATATTTCTCGACAGAGGTTTTTCCTGGAAGTTCTCCCGAGATTCCTTTGCCCATGTATGTAACCACTGTTTGCTGATAGTTTCATGGCACCGCAGAAGGGTCGGTCATTGGCTTCTGTTGTACGCGTCCAATAACCACTGGCTCACTCAGCCGAGGCTGTTTAATTGTCCCCCGCACCACATAAGCTTGCTTGGGTACGTACATTTGTGTTCCTTTTTTTTCAAGTTAGTTTTCTTTTCTGGTTCTGTCTCGGTGATTTTGCTCTTCTTTTCCCCTTCCTCTTGCGTCGAGGCCACCTTTGGCTTTCTTTCCGCATCAACGATAGCAATTATAGCTTTTAAGTCTGGATCAAACTCCCTATCTTCATAAATTATCCCGATTACTGGCCTGTTGTTGTGAGCGGGCAGCGGATTATTGATCACATTTGGAACATCCTCATCCTTCAACACAATTTTCCCTTGCTCTATCAAGTTCTCCACCGCTTGTTTTAGAGTCCAACAGTCATTTGTATGATGGCCTTCTGCCCCTGAATGGTATGCACATCGGACGCCCCGTTGATAGCATAGTGAGTACGGGTTTTGCTTGTTTTGGGGTATAGGTTGCAGCAGATTCATCTGGACAAGCTTCGGGAACAGACTGGAGTAGGGTTCACCAATCGGTGTAAAGTTTGGTCTTCTGGGTGGTTCCCGAGGACGGAAGTTATTTTGTGGTGGACGGGGATTATAGTGGTTTTGGTGAGGAGGTTAATTTCTTGGAAATGGAGCTTGGTTTCTATTGGCATGTTGTTGCGGTCGTGCAAAAGGTTGAGCATTCATGACCGCATACGGTTGAGGAGTATAGGACATTTCTTGATGAGGGTAATAATGCTGATGGGTTCTTTCTGAAAACATGGGTCTAGGAGCGCGGTGTCTTCTCGCACCCGAAGATGCCATGGACGTTTCCTCTTTCGTCCTACCCTTTGACATTCCTCCAGACCCGCCTTGGATGGCTTGGGAGGTTGTCTCAAAATTCTGCCTGTTTTCAGTCCATTCTCCACCATTTCTCCGATTTTTATTGCCTATACGAAAGGCTTACCCATGGCGGACATCATATTTTGAAAGTAGTTTGCTTCCTGGGCCTGCAGGAATCTCCACCTCATCCATTGGACGCTTCACCCTTGATGCCTATTCGCGCCACTTAATTGCATATTCGCAGAAACGTTCTAAGGGTTTTTTCTTTATATTCGCCAAAGAGTTCCTGTCTGGCGCGATGTCTATGTTGTAGTGAAATTGTCGAACAAAGTCTCGGGCTAGATCATCCCATATATGCCAACGTGAGACATCTTGATCCATATACCACTCCGAAGCAATGCCAATTAAGCTTTCCCCGAAATATGCCATCAACAATTCTTCTTTGCCACCGGCACCCCGTAACTTATTGCAGTACTTCTTCAGGTGAGCAATGGGGTCGCCGTGCCCGTCGTACTTTTCAAATTTCGGTGTTTTGAACCGTGACGGCAAGTGTACATGCAGGAACATACATAGGTCTGTATAGGAGACGCTTTTCTGCCCGCTCAAGCCTTACATATTTTTCAAGCTTTGCTCGAGGCTTCTCATTCTCTTTGCCATCTCATCCTGCTCTGGGGCCTTGGGGGTCTTGTCCTGCCCCGACGTAAGCTCATATGGTGGCTGAGAGTAGGTGTATTGAGGATAATGAGGAGGGTCGGCCTGAAAGATAGGATTCTGGAATGTGAAGACCGAGGGGTCAAAAGCATGCTTCGGTAACGATGGTTGTGTTGTTGCAGAAGATGGTGGAGTTGTGAAGATTTTGGGAGCAATCCCAGACGGGAACACTTAGGGGTGAGCCTCATAGCGTGTTCCGAAGAAGTTAGAAGTCATAGTAGGTTGCCCCAGAGGAATATTTGGGCGATTGATGGGGACAGTGGTAACCCCTCCAGATCTAGGAAATAACTCTGGGAATTCGGGGATAGTGCTTGGGGGTTCCTTTCCGTTGTTCCAAGCATCCCACATTTCCATCAATCGCAGACGCAATATCTAATTTTCTTCAGCTGTAAAGGATTCAGAGGCTGGGACCCCAGAGATTGGGCTATCTTCGGGTATGGGGATTGCAGGCTGGGTCATTTCAGATGACATCTCTGTACTTCCTTTTGATCTGGTGAAATATCGATGTGAGTCCAGCTTACCACAAACCAACCACGGTTTCTAAAACACTCAGCTGGAATTACAGCAACAACGGTTAGTGTGAAACAAGTAACAGATAGGTAACTACACATTGGAGTGTGACGCACCTATACAGTTAAATGAATATCTACATGTTTGCTTCGGTCGCATGCGTCATCCCGCCTTTTTCTCTTATTCCTTTTCTCTTTTCTTTCTCTTTTTGTTTTGTTTTCTCTCATTTTTCTTTTCCTCATCTCTCTTTATTTTCATTTTCTGATTTTTCTTTTCTTTTGCCATGGTTTTTCTTTCCATGCCTTATTTTCCTTTTGCATTTCTTTTTCTTTTTTTCTTCTTCTTTTATTTACTTCCCTCGCATTTCAATTTTTTTCTTTTTCATAGGATTACGGTCGAATCTTATGTAGATTGCCTATGTATCATGGCCCTGCATGAATCAGACCAGGCGTAGTTCTTACAAATAATGTAAATAAGCTAACTTTTGTTTTTGACATTTTGAAAGAAATGCTTTGAAAGGAAAAGGGAAATATTTTTTGATTTTTGATTTTGATTTTTCTTTTTGTTATTTTTTTTTTAAAGAAAGACTTCTAAATTTTTTTTTTCTTTTTATTATAACTTTGGAAATTTTAGAAGTAAAAAGAAATATTTTTGTTTGAATTTTTATTTATTTTCTCTTTTTCTAACACAAAAGAAAAATATTTTTTTTGGTTTTGAAAGTTGTCTCCTAATTTTCGGAAGAGGGACTTGTACGAAAATGTTTTGGATTTTTGAGCAAAAAATATTTTTCGGACTCAATTTTTTAATTTTTTTTAATTTTAAAATTTTTTTTATTTATGAAAGAAAGACATCTAAGGAGTATTTTAATGATTTATTTTGACCTAAAAGGAAAAAGTGACTATTTTTTCAAAAAAATTTATTTAAGCAAATGAAGACTCGGTTTTGTAGATACGACCTTTCAGAACTTCTAGGAGGAAGATTTTAAGGTTGTGCCAGCAAATCATTAAAAATGACTCAGGGTGGCTGTTCTTGCAAAAATAGCCTTCCGGCGCCCTTTTGGGGACATTCGGCTTATTTTAAACAAGAATGGCATCACCCGACTTATTTATGACAAAAATTAAAATTTTGACATTTTTTGGGCTATTTTTGCAAAAGGGAGGTTGGACCCGATGAGGGTTGCCTACGTATCTCACATCCGGTGAGAATCAAACCAGCGTAGTTCGGGTAGATTTGCCAAAAACTATTTTGAATAACAATTTTTCTTTCTATGTTTTTTTTTCAAATATTTTCTCTTTTCCTTTTTTCATTTTTCAAAAATCCGGCAGCATTTCGGTACTATTTGGGCATTGGGTTTCTTCAAAACAAATGGTCACCCTCACTTAGTCCTATCACTGCTTATTTTTCTCAATTTTCACTCATTTAGACAAACCAATCAACATGCAAGGCCGAGCAAATAAATGCGCAAGTAGCACGTAATATGCATCAGGTTGGTCAATTCATTTCAGGTCACCTGTCCTAGACGGACCCAACCCCTGTGTTGAGTCCCCTAAGTCAAATGCACGTGATGCACACAAACGTCCTACTAGGGATCCGGCATGAGTTTTTGTTCTTCTAGGTTTAAACCCTAGGTTTATTGGTCTAGACCTGGCTTACCCGAGTGGACAACTCGAGCCGAGGGGGAGGCAGCGTACCGAGGATACAGAAGCTCCGCCGGCTTAGCAACTTATCCAACCTCGTTATAAATTGGGAAAGACTCTAAATAGAAGAGAAGCTACACGAAGTGCACCCTTCTCCATGATGTAGAAGACTCAGAGACAGGAAGGGATTCACGACAGTTTATATATACAATTCACAAAATATCAAAGCGGTAGAGCATTTAGCACATATAGCATGGAACATATAGAAAAATCAGATAAAGCCAAATATAATAATTATACTAAGCTCGAATTCTTTGAACCCTGAACCAGAGATTCTGGGTTCGATCCCCAGCAGAGTCGCCAGAGCTGTCACACCTCCTTTTTTACACACCTACCCCGAAGGATAATGTATAAGGGAGGTTTTTCCATTTAAAGTGACATTATTCAAAGTGGGATTATTTAATGATCAGAGTCGCCACTTGGGATGGGTTTGGTTTTTGGTGTCCCAAGTCACCGGTTTAGCTTGAATCCCAAATCGAGGAAAATTGTCGACTTCCCATTTGGATTCTGCGAACTAGAAATTCTAAATAAGGAATTCTGTTGACCCGAGGGAAGGTGTTAGGCACCCCCGGATCCCGTGGTTCTAGCACGGTCGCTTAAATTATTATAAATGGCTAAACATCTGATTTTTATACATGCTCCAACCTATAATGCAATTTTATAATTATTTAAACGCTTTTAGTTAAAATGTTTTAAGAAAGTGAACGTCGTTTAAAAACGTGTTTTCTGTCACGACCCAATTTCCAAACCCGGTCGTGATGGCGCCTCTCGTGAAGACAAGGCCAGCCAACTAACCCAAATTGTCTCTTTAACAACTATTAAACATAATGAATAGAAAATACAACTTAATGGCATTAAAACCGTTAATTACAACCCCACACAACCCGACCGGGGTGTCACAAGTCACGAGCATCTAAAGATGACTGAACACAACTACTGGGACAATAATAATATACAGAATAAAATCTGGAATCAAAAGATGAAGTCCGGTGCCGCGAACGCTGGCGGTCACCTTGCCCACTACAGTAGTAATACCTTCAATCAGCTATTAACCCACTTCCGAGTGAACAATACCTGCAACTGCACGCGAGGTGCAGGGAGTAAAGTGAGTACTCCAACTCAACGAGTAATAAAAGTATATAATAACTGAGCAGCAAGAAATCACGTAAAGCAACCAACAGGCTATACAGAAGCTGGGTACAATTTCCGAGAAAATGGTGAAATCAATGAACACTTTAGAAATGTTTCGGCTTAGTTCAAATCTCTTTTGAAAATGGTCTTTTTAATAATTACGAAAATTGTTTAAAAATAGTTAGTGCTGATTAGCACAGAAAATCCGCCCCTCGGGCACAAATACCACAGTATAACAGGTAAAAATGCAAATAAGTATGTAAGATGAGCACATAAAAGTTCGCCCCTCGGGCATAGCTCAACACAGTACCAGCCCCTTGGACTCAATATCAACCACTCAGAACAGTTTCAGCCCCTCGGGATCAGTCTCAATCACATGGTACAACATCAGCCCCTCGGGCTCACTCCCAACTCACATTAGGGTACCCGCGCTCACTGTGGGTGTGAAGACTCCAGAGGGGCTCCTACAGCCCAAGCGCTATATCATCATAAGGCCTGAAAGCCTGTACATATCAACATGAGGCCTGAAAGCCTTCTCACAAAACACTCGAGGCCTAAAAGCCTCCTCACATATCGCTGGAGGCCTGAAAGCCCCTCACAAATCACTCGAGGCCTGAAAGCCTCCTCACATCACTCATCAGATCCTCAATCATGGACCTCGGCCTCAATCAGTCCAAAAATAATCATAAGCCCATCGGGCATCAATGAAAACGAAAATGCTCAGCTCAAACAATAGTTCAAATATCAGTTAAAACTCAAGGTTGAGTAAAAATATAGCTGAGTTCATGAAACAGTGTAGTTCAAATGGACTGAGTTCAAATAATATTTCTAATAGTGAGGAAAACAATGATGATAGCTCACAAGGAGTTCAAACAGCCGGCAATAAGCCCCAAATATGGCAATAAGCCCAAGTCATAGTGAAAAACAACACGTCATAGTCAAATACGCGGTAAAATCAACAACCGGGACGGACCAAGTCACAATCCCCAACGGTGCTCTACCCCACGCTCGCTATCCGGTGTGCAAGTCACCTCAATATAGCACTATGGTGTGCAAATCCGGGGTTTCAAACCCCCATGATATCATTTAAAATCATTACTCACCTCGAACCGGTGAAATCCCTCGCTCGCGACGCCTTGCCCCTCAAATCGTCCTCCACGCGCGTCGAGTCTAACCAAAATCAGAGCAAATACATCACAATATGCCAAGGGAACAATACCCAATCGAAAACAATCGAAATATAGCAAAAATCTCGAAACTAGCAAAACCCGAGCCCCGGGCCCACTTCTCGAAAAATTACAAAACTTACATTACCGGATTCCTCGTCTCACCACGAGTCTATACATATCAAGTTTATCATAATCGAAGTTCAAATGCCCCCTCAAATCCCAAATTTTTCTTTTCAAAAACCAAGCCCTAGTTCTCCCAAATTTTACCCAAATTTCCAAGAATTAAAGGTTGATTCTTCAATAAAATGATGTTTCTAGGCCATAGGACTTACCTCCAATCGATTCCCAGTCAAAACTCTCTAAAATCCCCGTCAAAAGCTCCCAAGCTCGCTCAACAATGGTGGAAAATACATAACCCTCGCGGAACAAAATGAATCGGCCTTCAGGGGTTTCTGCTTCTGCGGTCCCCACGCCCGCTTCCGCGTAACCGCTTCTGCGGTTTTTATCCGCTTAGGTGGAATTTCATTAAACCACAGGGGCCGCTTCTGCTACTCAGATTCCCGCTTCTGCAGAACCTCACCTCCAGGCCAACCACGTCTGCGACCTTACGTCCGCTTCTACGGACTCGCTTAAGCGAAACCATTTCCGCTTCTGCGGAACTTCCCAACTCAGCCCCAGACCGCTTTTGCGACCTATAACTCGCTTCTGCGGAACCGCTTCTGCGGCCCATTTCTGCAGAAGCGAAAATACCTGATACCAGCAATATGAACCTGCAAAAAACTTCAAAAACTCCCCGTTTAACCACCCGAACTCACCCCGAGGCTCCCGGGACCTCAACCAAAAACACCAACACATCCTAAAACCCCATTCAAACTTGTTCCAATCCTCAAAACACATCAAACAACGCTAAAAATCATTAAATCACATCGGATTCAAGCCTAAGTTTCTTCAAAACTTCCAAAATGCACATTCGATCAAAAACCTGACCAAACGATGTACGAATGACCTGAAAATTTGCACACATATCCAAAATCACCCAAAAATGCTACAGCAACTCTCTGAATTCCATTCCGACCCTCGGATCAAAATCTCACCCATCAACCGGAATTCGCCAAAATACTAACTTCGCCAATTC
>MU743662.1:308668-319781 GCA_026770625.1 Nicotiana glauca | reverse complement strand
CTCCCAAGTGGCGACTCTGAATTAAATAAATAAATCCCGTTTCGATTGTCCTTTAATTGAAAAAACTCCCTTTACGCCCTTGCGGGTAGCGGAAAAAGGAGGTGTGACAAGTGCTACTGAGGAGATTCGAAAGTTGAAGGCAAGGAACGTCAGATTGGAGACTCAGCAGGCCCAAGGGGCATCAGGGTCAAATGAGGAGATAGCTCGTTTGACCAAAAAAAATGCTGATCTCTAGCAACAAGTAGAGAACCTGAAGGAGAAACTGCTCACTGAGCAAATATCGGCAAATGCCCGAATAGATCTCATTCTCAACACCCTTGGTGCAGCCTCTAAGCCCTCTCTTCCTAGTGTCTCCTATTCAAACCTCTCACTGACCGGTTTCTGGATTATCTTTTTTCTTATTTTGATGACTTTGGCAGTTGTTTTTTTGTTTCTTTTGTGGTATGGATGGGATGTACTTGTACTGCTCCCGCTGATAACAATCCATTCTCTGCCATCAAAGGCTTATGTTTTATAAAACTATCCTCTTTTGTTGTTTATTGTTTATGTTTCTCTATTTCTCTTTTTCTATCATGTTATGCGCACATATGTGGCATGAGTTAGGTAGTGTAGACTTCTTTCAGCTGATTGATTGCTTGTGTATTTTTAATGATGCCAAAATGGGGACGTATAATTGAAACGGGGATTTGATTAAGGGGGAGACATAAAGTCAGGGGGAAGCGTAAAAGTTAGGGGGAACTTGTGAAGTTCCTGTTACTTAATCTAGTTTAGTTTGCTCTAAACATATGTTATCAATTTATAAGTTTTTCATCATCAAAAAGGGGGAAATTGATGGGGTTACATTATCTTAGATTTATGTTTTGATGATCTAGAAAACTTAGAGTCAAAGAACCAAATAAAGAACCTGACACACTTGGTTCACAACTCAAATCAACGGACTTCAGCTTTTGAGAGTTGCTATGACTTCAGAATATAGAGAATCAACACAGGGACGTGATACCCTTCTGTTTCCCTAATAGCAGTACAAAGTCAACTGTTTACAGCTGGAAAGTGACTGCCTGCACTGTGTACAAAAACAGTGCAGCACAGTTCTACAGTGACTTCTCATTGGACCTACCAAGTGATTACATCATTCAAGTGATGTCATCCACGTTGCATTACAATTAAACATTACCACAAAACATCACTTGAACACTTCAGAAATCATTCAAGCACTCCAATCATTTTTCCTGCCTAGCATTCAATTCTCAAGTGCATCAAGAACAAAGAACAACACTACTACGGACCAGTTCCTACAGCAAGTAACTTGTATGTCCTTAGTTGAGTTGTAACTTTGTAATTGTTCTTCATTGTAATTCCTACTTTGCTTATCTAGAAGCGTGATTTAGGAGCCCCTTGTAAACCATAAACCTTTAATGTTTGTGGACTAGAGTTTGTCATGAGTTGAAGTCATTGTAATAGGTGTATTGAAAAGTGGGTTGTAATAGGTGTATTACAAGTTAGTGAAGGATTAAGAGTTTAATACCTAGATTGCATAGGTTGTAATCTAAAGTTGCTCAAAGTGAAGTTGAAATCCTACCGGTATAGGTCGTGGCTTTTATCCCCTTGAGCAGGGATTTTTCATGCAAAAACTCCCTGTTTTTTTCACTTACTGTTATATTAGCATTATCAGTGGAAACTCATATAGGACATGATCTCAATATTGTTTGGTGGAGTCGTAGATTCTATCAATTTGCTTATTACTTTCAAATTCAGCTTCCTATCAATCTCAAGCAAATGTAACTTGTCTAGTTTCTTGCTATAAGATATGGTGATTGATTTCGTCATGACCCCAACAAGATCCTCTCCTTTTCATAAGTATCTTTGCCGATTATGTCGACGGTTTATAAAATTTCTACGTATTTCCACATGCAATATATGCGTTCCCACACGAGTATATTGGCGTACGTTTCCATTTTGACGTTCTAACTAATCCTTCATTAGTGACAAGTTAATTATTGCTGATTAAGGAAGTTTAATTTCCTTGACAGTTGCAAATACAAATTTAGTCGTTTCTCTTTTGGTTTTTCTAGAAAAGACACCTGATTTGAATTGCACAATTTCATCTCGCCTGTTCGTTAGCTATAGATACAAAAGTTTGGCCTTAGATTTTACCAACGAATTTTTGAACTCTTCTGCTTAGTACTAAAACGAAAAAAGAGTTTGTGTTTTATGATTTGCTCCTGTCCTAGCGTCTCAAGTTTGCTGGAATTTGAAGTACCGCCGCAATTCCATCAAAGCTATATTCGTTCTATCTTCTGGGATGAAATAATCCAACAACTTTTATTAAAGAAACACAATGAATTCTGGGGCCAGAATATTTAGTGGGTAAAAGAATGAATGCCTTTCGTAGGAAGCAACAATCTGATAAAATTTGGAGAAAATGAAATGAAGGGCAAAACCGTAGGTGTCTCGTCAAGAAAATGATGGAAATTTGAAAGAACTGAAATCTGATGACGTAAATCATGCTACCTAATGACGTTTTCTTTGAGGTCTCAAAATAAATTCTAGTCAGAAAAGCAAGGTCGTGAGTTAAATTGATTTTCGATACAAGACATTAAATGATTTTTGGATTATATTGCGAAAATCAAAGCTGGAATTAACAATACTTATATATACTACGTACAAATGTAGCATGTCTATAATGCTAATCTAGAAACATTCATACAATTATAACGCAAAATCATTAATAATTTGCATATGTAGCTAAAATAAAATATTCACTCCCAGGTGCCAATTTCTTATTTCTAGCAAAAGATCTAAAAGCATTAAGCCTAGCATGATCAAAGCCAAAACAAACGTTACTAGTGCAAGAAAAAGCGAGAAGAAGGGCAGAGGGAAGGAAATATATACCGCTCGCAATATTTACACCACATCAAATAATATACCATAAAGAGTCATAAATTAAAAAACATATTATGATCCAGAATTCTCACCATCGGAACTGTGATGACGCCTAATATTTTACTTGCTAGGCATGCCAACGTTAACAATCTATCTATTTTTAACAGTTTAGATCAAATAAAGAGAAAGAACTGCAGAAATTCAACGTAAAATGCAGAAGCTAAAATAGCCAAACATTTGCTAAAATTCCTGAACCCAGTGTAACAGGTGCATTATCTACTAGAATAGTACATACAAGGGTCTAAAATAAATATAAAGCTATCTGAGGAAAATACACAGCTAAATAAAAGGGAGGGGGACTCCAGGAGCCTCGGGTGCTGAGCAGCTGTACCTCAAGTCTCCGCCAAGCTGATCAATCCAAGCATGCTAATAGCCGCCGCTGGGACCAACTCCAAAATCTGCACAAGAAGTACAGAATGTAGTATGAGTACAATCGACCTCATATACTCTGTAAGTGCCGAGTCTAACCTCGACAAAATAGTGACGAGGCGAAGGTAGGTCACCTACACTACAGTCCTACTCAGTGTGCACAGTCAAATCAATAATTCAAATCACGAGAACCTTAACGATCAATAAATACCAGACGGAACTAAAAGGAAGCCTTGTACAACCTGAGAATTTACATAGGTAATACTACACAATAAGCCAAATCCGGTAAATGACAATTTAGAAGGTGCAAGAAAGTCAGTTAAGGCAAGTTGTAGCAAATCATGAAAATGAGAAAGGATCGAACATTAATAACTGACGTAAACATTGATTAACATGTAGAAAATAAGCATGGAAGTCATTTAGAGCATATAACATTAAAGACAGGAAATGAGATAATTAAGGAAAAATAAAAAATTAGGGAAAACAAGTAATTCGGTAGCGTATAAGCCCTCGTCACCTTGCATATATGCCGCAACACATGAAATTCACATAGTGCATAGTCCGGGGGTTCCTAAGTAAAGTTTAGACTCAATAATTACCTCACTCCGCAGTCTATTCGGAGCTCTACCAGGGCATTTCCCCTAGAATCCACTTCCAAACCACTCATATCTAACCATAATTGACTCATCAATGTCAAATATTGCAAAAGAAATCTATTACAATGCATAAATTTAGTATTTTCACATTTTTTCCCAATAGGTCAAAAACCAACCTCAGACACGCTTGGTCAAAACTCGAGGTTCGAACCAAAACCCATTTGCCCATTAACCCCTGAGCCTGATTATATAATCAGTTTCAGAATCTGATCTCAAACTGAGGTCTAACTCCATAATTTGTATACCCTCCCTATTCTTCCTAAATCCCTAGTTTTCTACCATGGGAGAACAAAGATTAGAGTTAGGAATTAATGGGTGATATTAGAAATGGAAGAAATGTGTTAAAGTGTACAAACCTATGAATTGATTTTGAGTTTTCTTTTTAAAATCTGTAACGACATGACCGGTCGTTTTGAGTCCTAATACTCTGTTTAGCAGTCTGATGCCATGAGCAGCTTCATTTAAAGAATTATGACTTGTACGCATGGTTGGAATTGAATTTCGGGAAGTTTAGGGTTGATTTGGAAAGAGGATTCTCATTTCGGAAGCTTAAAGTTGGAAGAATGAACTAGGATTGGAATTTTTAGTAAACGGCCTCGGAATCAGGATCTGAAGGCTCCAGCAGGTTTGTATGATAACTTTGGACTTGGGCGTATGACCGGTTCAGGTTTTTGATAACCCGGGAGTATTTTGGCGCATATTGTGGAAGTTAGCATTTTTGAAGAAATTTCATAAGTTTGGCTTGAAGTGTATTTCAGTCTTATTGATGTCCGTTTGGGATTCCGAGGCTGTGAATACCTCCTTATGGTGATTCTGGAGTTGGGGGCGTTATCGGAAGTTAATTCAGAGGTCCGTAGTTTATTTTGGAGCCATCTGGCTAAAGATAAAAATTTGTAGGTTTTTTAGAAGTTTGACCGGAAGTTGACTTTTTGATATCGGGGCCGGAATCCAATTCCGAATGTTGGAGTAGGTCCGTAATGTCAAATATGACTTGTGTGAAAAATTTGAGGTTAATCGCTTGTGATTTGATAGGTTTAAGCATCAAAAGTAGAAGTTGGAAGTTCTAAAGTTCATAAAGTTTGGATTGGGGGTTGATTCATGATTTAGCATTTCTTTGAGAGTTACGAGGGTTTGAGTAGGTCCGCCTCGTGATTTCATACTTGTTGGTATGTTCGGGTGGGGCTCGGGAGCCCCGAGCGTCAAACGAGTGAGGTTCGAGCGAAGTAGGAAAATTGAAGAAGAGCTGAAGTTGCTACTTCTGTCATAACCACATATGCGGTTCTTGGACCGCAAAAGCGGGACCGCAGATGCGGTCACCCCATCGCAGAAGCGGAAGGGACCCAGGACAAGGGGAACCGCTTCACATCAGCGACCCCCATACCACAGAAGCGGTCCAACCATTTAGGGCCCAAGCCGTAGAAGCGACCCAAATACAACAGAAACAGTTACACATATGCGAGCCTCAGACCGCAGAAGCGGTCCAACCCCCCTCTTGCCCAATTTCGCAGATGCGGCTCCATTTTCACATGTGCGGGACCGTAGATGTGGTCCCCTAACTGCAGAAGCGGAAATCACTAGGCAGTGGCCTTCATTTAATCCGAATCAACACCATTTTTATCATTTCACTCTCCCCACTTAGGCGATTTGGGGGCTTCCAAAGAAAGTATTTCAACATAGCACTTCAAGGTAAGTTACTCCCATTCATTATTAGTTTAAATACATGTATATTAGGTAGATTAAACACTAAAAATTTGATAAAATCAAAGGGTTAGAGCTAGACCTAGGGTTTTAATAAAACTAAGATTTAAGCACGAAATTTGTTATGAAATGGACAAAAAATCATATATTATGATCCTTAGGTTTTAGAGAACAATTTCCTTCGAAAAATATCAGAATCCAGGCACGTGGGCCCGGGGTCGGAATTTAGGAAACTTGTGAAAAAGGTTATGAAATTACTTAAATAGTTAGAATTCGACCTTGTAAGCTTTTATTGAGTAGTTCTTACTTATTTTAACTAGTTTGTGACCGTTCGGCCCCGAATTAAGAGCTTGGGCTTGTTCTTGATATTGGAAGTGCGCTTTGGAGCGAGGTAAGTGTTGATACCCAATTTTTCCTTGAGTATTTTATATACCCAAAATATTTTTAAAATAACATATACATGCATATATAAGCATGCCCAAGAAGTTTCGGCATTTTTCCTTATTTGCTTAAGATTTTAAAACCAATTTTATGCTTATTTTAATAGTAGAAAATTCAATAGTTATTCCCAAACTATCATGTTTGCTGAATAATTTATTTTTTCCATTCTCATATTTGCACCAAAATATAATTAAGGTAATTTTTGTATATTTTTATAAATTTATTTGGTAGTTCTACAGTTAAATGGCATGTAATTGCAAGTTTAGCCTATCCTAAGATTAATTGCATTTTTATAATTGTAAAAATTGGTTCCGATACTATTAAATTAATATTTATATGTTATTTACTGATTCAGTACTTTTAATTTAATTTCATAAATATTTTACTATTTTTTTAAATAAAAGGGAAAAATGGCTATTTAAAATATAGCCCCAATTCGTTTCAATTGTATCCCCATTTACATATCAATTTTTTTAGCCTGAAGTTGGCCCAATTTCAAGCTTAAAATCGGACCAGCCTAATCCCATCTAACCCAACCCAATGACCCGTTCATCCTACCCGACCCAAGGCTCTTTTTAATCCAGACCGTTGATCAATCTGATCAACGGTCATGATCTCTTCTTTCCTATTTTAATTCACCTAACCCAACCCTAATCCCCTCATTTCCCTCTGGTAGCCGCCTTTGTATCCTCTCATCTCTCTCTCAACCTTTCCCCTAACCCTAGCAGCTTCTCGTCATCCTCACCCCAAAACTCACCGGAAT
Organism: Nicotiana glauca; assembly: GCA_026770625.1. Taxonomy (NCBI): domain Eukaryota; kingdom Viridiplantae; phylum Streptophyta; class Magnoliopsida; order Solanales; family Solanaceae; genus Nicotiana; species Nicotiana glauca. Next base: position 312,911 of record MU743662.1, on the reverse strand, counting down.
CCATGGCTTCTCGAGCCATGGAAACCCTATATTCACCTCCTATTGCTCCTACGTGCGTGATGCTCGAAGGATAGAGGCCAGACTTCAGAGGTCTTCACTCAGACCTTCACCGATTTGAGGTTTCTGGCCATTTCCGGCGACATGTCTTAGCCTCTTGAGCCTGGCTCCGACCTTATCGACTCAGATCTAATCTCGTGACTTCCAAGCCTTTTTTGTCCTTTAGGGTTCTCATAAACCCTAGCCTATTCAAGGTTCTTTCATCGTTATTTGTCTAGATCTATGCGTTATCTAAGCTTTTCTTGCCATCTAAGGTGTTTTCCCCAAAAGCTTCTTTTCAAAATCGTTTCTCTTCAATTTTAGGGTTTTTAAAGGATTTTTGAAAAAAAAAAAATCTTTCTGATGTTTCTCCTTCTTTGCTTTATGTGTGTTTGTTCATATCCTGCTTGTATGATTTCTTTGTTATGCGTGTACTGTCTTCTACCTTTTCTTTTCTACTGTGCATGTTATTTCTGTTAAACTTTGCCATGTTTTCTCTACTCTTTTACTATGTGTGTTTACTGTTAAGTTATTTGATTTTGTTTATTGGACTCTGTTCATATTTTTACATGCTTCATCTACTTGTGTTCACCTCTGTATTATCTCCTTCTTCTGAAATTGTTTAGGTTCCGAGTTTTCTCAAAATATGTTCTTCATGATTCTTCTTCCTTTGTCATTTAACGTGCTATCATATCTGTCTTGTTGAGACTCTGAAGCAAATGGCTTGCTTTCTCACTTCCATGTTTTGAAACCCTGGGATTTGGGGGGTTTCCTTTGATGATCTTGATTCATTGTGTTCGAGTTAAGGCTCCACTTTGGGACCCTGGACTCTTAGATTCACTATGAGTCTGCAAATTGAACTTGTATGTCTTTGCTTATGATCCTGAGTTTTATGATTCTGAACTCCTCTCTCTTTTACATAGCTCGACAGTCTCTTCTTGATTCATATGTTTGTGTACTTTATATATGGCACTCTTCTTTCAAAAGATTTTTTTGCCAACTACAATTGATTCTGAATCCCTTTGATGGTGTTTACTTGATTGTTCTTGATTTTCCCTAAGTGAACCTTTCTTTACCCTTTTTCTCAACCTGATTCATTCGAGCAAGCATGTAATTTTGGTTTTACTGATTGATTCCCTTTCCTCTTTTTTCAAACCGTGTACTATTAGTTTGTTTCCTTAAATAGCTTCTATGTACTTACCCTTTATTATACTGCTAGGAAAATATTCTTTCAAAATCCCTTCCCTTAATTGTTTTACCCGTTTGAATTTGAATCCCTTAATTAAACGGAGTCTTATATGGTTGATTGAAAATTAGACTTTTATTATTTTCTTACCTTATTTCTCACAACTTTCGCACTATAAATACTCTCCTCCCTTCTCTTTGAACACACACGAACACAGAACACAATCTGAGTTCACAATTCACTCTCACTTAAACTCTCTCTTTCTGATACTTGCACTGCTATGGACTTTATTTACTTTCTTCTGCACTCTTTTGCTTCTCTACTGGTATGTCTCAATTAGTTTACATGCCTCAACAATAATATGTTTAATTCTGCCCATTTGTTTCAAACATATTGTCGCATGTTTCCCCTTTCCTTTATAGTTCAGTATTTAAATTATGTATGCAATCAGTTGTTTGTCATGAATTTGATACTTTATGAATCCCCTTACCCTTTACCCTTTGTATGTGAGTTATGGTTCAAGACATAACAACACTCCAATTTGCTGTCTATGATCCTAAACTGGATTCTTTGAATCCCAAACTCAATCAATGCCCATTCCCTTTTCCCCTTTTATGTGTGTGAGCCTTGGACTGGGGTCTGATAGTGTCCTAATCACTATCTAGACTTTGGTCTGACCTTCAAAAGGTCTGCTACTAACTTGTTCAACCAAACAAGTGGTTAGGGGTGTGCCAGCCTAATTTGGGGCTAGGTATGATGTGACGACCCGACCCGTTGTCACGTGAGTTATCGCCTCGTTTCCCCCCATATTATGTTATTCTATGTTTCAATATCAGCATTTGAGTTGATCGGATAGAATTGAATTGGTTTTAGTTGGAAATGAGGTACTTAGCCTCTTAGAAGGAAGCTTGTTTTGGAAAAGTCAACCAGAAGTTGAATATATAGTTAGAAGGCTCGGATGTGGATTCCGGTAATTTGGTTAGCTTCGGGGGATGATTTGTGACTTAGGAGTGCGATCGGAATTGAGTTTGGAGGCTCGGTGTAGAATTAGGCTTGAATTGACGAAGTTGGCATTTTGGCGATATCCGGTTGATAGGTGAGAATTTGATCCGAGGGTCAGAATGGAATTCCGAGAGTTGTTGTAGTTTCGTTAAGTGATTTTGGATATGTGTGCAAATTTTTAGGTCATTCAGACATCGTTTGTTTGGGTTTTTGATCGAAAGTACATTTCGGAAGTTGTTGAAAAACTTAGGCTTTGATTTGGTGAAATTTGATTATTTTGATGTTAACGATAGTGTTTTGATGGTTCGAGCAAGTTTTAATAAGGTAATAGATCATTTTTGTGCTTTTGGTTGAGGTCCCGGTGGCCTCGGGGTGAATTCGGGTGGTTAAACGGTGAACTTTGATGTTTGTTGCATGTTTAAGGTTGTAGATTCTGGTATTTTCGCACCTGCGGTTTTGGGACCGCAGGTGCGGTCTCGCAGAAGCTGTCGATGGGAGCGCAGATACGGAAATGGTGCTCAGGGCAGGTTTCGCAGAAGCGGAATCCTGGCCGCTGAAGCGGGTCCGCAAGAGCGGATACTTTGCCGCAGAAGCGGTCTTGGACCTTTTAAGTTGAACCACAAAAACGGTGGATTAGGTGCAAAAGCAGTAACTGCGCGTGCAGTGTTCGAACCGCAGAAGCGGAAATCTGGGCAGAATAACAAGTTACGTCTTCTTCATGAATTTTGAAAGAGCAAACATTTTGGACTTCGGACTAAGGCGATTTTTGGGTGATTTTGGAGAGAATTCGAAGAGGTTTCATCCGGTATGAACTATTGGACTCGGATTATGTTTATATAGTGTAAAATCATAAATTAAACACTAAAATTCAAGGAATTAATGGTTAAAAATGGGGGTTAGGGCTTGAAACTTAAGAAAGTTTGAATTGATGATTTGAGGGGTCAAATGGTCTCCGATTCTTGTGTATTTGATATGTATGAACTCGTGGCGAGATAAGGATCGTATTGATGTAAAATTTTCTAGATTTCGAGAAGTGGGCCAGGGGCTCGGGTTTTGCTAGTTTCGAGATTTTTGCTATTTTTCGATTGGGTATTGTTCCCTTAGCATATTGTAATGTATTCGCTCTGGTTTTGGTTAAATTCGACGCGCGTGGAGTCCAATTTGAGGGGCAAAGGCATCGTAAGCGAGGAATTTCACTGGTTCGAGGTGAGTAATACTTGTAAATGATATCCTAAGGGTTTGAAACCCCGGATTTGCACATCATAGTACTGTATTGTGGTGACTTGCATGCCAGGTATGAGCGTGGGGTAGAGCACCATTGGGGATTGTGACCTGGTCTGTCCCGGTTGTTGATTTTACTGCGTGATTGACTGAAACCTACTTGATGCTATCATGAATTGGGCTGATTTCCATGTTTTGGTCTTCGTGCCAATTATTTGAATCCTTAAGGTGTTGATATCACTGTTTTTGCATTACTTTGCATATTATTTGATCTCGGTCAAAGGTTTTAAATATTGTTTTGCAAACTCAGCCATCTTTCTAAGATTTGAAAACTTAAATGATATTTTACTGATGTTTGAGCTGAGAACTGCTATTTTACTATTGCCCAAGGGGCTTATGTGCATTTATGGACTGAGCATGTATCTTGCTGCGCACCGCAGCAGTGTTATGTGTGCATTTCTGGACTGAGGATGGATCAGGCTGCGCACCGCAGAGGTGTGATATTGATATTGCACTTGGGCTGTAGGAGCCCCTTCGGAGACTGAACCCCCACAGTGAGCGCGGGTACCCAAATGGATCGGGCTGTACGCCACTGCGGTCGTGTGCATTGCATTGCATTCACGCATTGATTCTTATTTGTACTACGTGGCATGACATTCAGCACTCTCATATCATTGGCATCCATGCTATTTCTTACACTGTGTACCAGATACCCTGGTGTTATTTGTTGACAGAGTGATGTTTCCGAAGGGCTGACTTGTGTGCGGACTTGCACTACCTGATATCGCATTCATATGC
>MU743662.1:116027-300402 GCA_026770625.1 Nicotiana glauca | reverse complement strand
ATTGGTGCGGGTACGAGCCTGGAAAGGGACTCGGTAAGAATCTCCAGGGGATCACTAAACCCATCAAACTGAAGAAGCATGGCACTACCTTTGGCTTAGGGTACGACTATACTTGGGAAGAATTCCAGAATTGGTCGCCACCATGGCGCGACCCCTACTATCCATTGGAGTTTCCGATACCTAGCCTGGAGCAGACCTTCCAGCCAGTAGATACTATATACGGGTCAGAAGAAGATGAAACATTGGCAACCATGAAGAATTTGTTCCTGGAGGATGATGACATGGACTGCTGTGTTCTTTTTGAGGAGGAAGGGGAGGAAGGCCCTTCCATACAAGCCGTAAGCAGGGGAGACTGCCTCAACAACTGGTCAACTAGGACCGTTAGAGCTTGGAGGGCTTCGGGGTAGCAAGGCTAAACAAAAGCAGCATGCATCACATTTTTAGTTTGCTTTACTAGTTGATTTTCTTTCCTCATTATCTTTAATTTCGAAAAGAGCTCCGATGTTTCAAACAATTTTGAATTTAATCAAAGCATTTCAGTTTATCATATATATCTCGCTTATTATTTTCTCTATCATTTAATCTATTTTATACAACATTACTATTACTTATCTTGACGGTGAACCAACGACTGTGACTTGCAACGAAACAACGCAACAAAAGGACATAGACTCAGAAGAAGATGAGATACCTGAAGAGTTCGTCAGAGAGGTTGAGAATTTTGAGAATAGACGAAAGTCCATCTTGGAAGAAATTAGGTCATTAATTTGGGAGATACAGAGTATGTCAAAGAAACTCACATCAGTGTTCACTTGTCGCCATCAGAAAAGGAAAAGTATACGAAATTTTTAAAAGAATATGAGAAAATATTCGCCTGGTCGTATGATGATATGACTGGTCTCAGCATGGCCATTGTAGCTCACAAACTGCCAACAGATCCAGCCTGTCCGCCGGTAAAGCAGAAGCTCAGGAAATTTAAGCCTGACATGAGTTTGAAAATCAAAGAAGAGGTTACTAAGCAAGACAAAGCTAAGGTTCTGAAGGTGGTAGAGTATCCGACATGGTTAGCCAACATCGTGCCGGTACCAAAGAAGGACGGGAAGGTTAGAATCTGTGTCGACTACCGGGATATTAACCGGTCCAGTCCCAAAGATGACTTCCCCTTTCCAAACATACACATTCTTATCGACAACTGCGCCAAGCCTGAGTTGCAGTCTTTTGTTCATTGTTTCGCTGGGTATCATCAGATATGGATGGATGAGGAAGATGCAGAGAAAACGGCTTTCATCACGCAGTGGGGGATGTATTGTTACAAAATTATGCCATCTGGGTTGAAGAATGCTGGCGCCAGCTATATGAAAGCCATGACTACTATCTTTCATGACATGATACACAAGGAGATCGGGGTATATGTGGACGACATCATCATCAAATCCAAGAAAGCCACTGATCATATGGAAGACCTGAGAAAGTTCTTCAACAGACTGAGAAGGTATAACCTAAAACTGAACCTCGCCAAGTGTGCATTCAGGGTTTCTACCGAAAAACTACTGGGTTTCATCGTGAGCCATCAAGGGATAGAATTGAAGCCATCAAAGGTCAAAGCCATTCAAGAATTTCCACCGCCAAAGAACAAGAAGGATGGGAGACTCAACTATATCAGCCAGTTCATAACTCAGTCCACAGTTATTTGTGAACCCATCTTTAAAATACTAAAGAAAGACGCTGCTACTAGTTGGACCGACGATTGTGAGAAAGCCTTTGATAGAATCAAGGAATACCTGTCAATGCCGCCAGTCTTGGTTCCTCCCGATTCTGGGACAACATGATGAAACGGGGAGAAAGGAGCAAGCCATCTATTATCTCAGCAAGAAGTTCACCGCGTACGAGGCTCTGTATTCTCTATTAGAGCGCACCTGTTGTAATCTGACTTGGGTAGCTCAGAAATTGAGGCATTATTTATGTGCCCACACTACTTATTTAATTTCCAGGATGGACCCGCTGAAGTATATTTTCCAGAAGGCCATGCCCACTGGCAAACTCGCCAAGTGGCAAATCTTGTTGAGTGAGTTCGACATTGTTTACGTGACTCAGAAAGCAATCAAGGGTCAAGCCATAGCAGATCACCTTGAAGTACCGCCGCAATTCCTGTCCTAGCGTCTCAAGTTTGCTGGAATTTAAAGTACCGCCGCAATTCCATCAAAGCTATATTTATTCTATCTGGGATGAAATAATCCAACAACTTTTATTAAAGAAACACAATGAATTCTGGGCCCGAATATTTATTGGGTAAAAGAATGAATGCCTTTCGTAGGAAGCAACAATCTGATAAAATTTGGAGAAACTGAAATGTAGGGCAAAACCGTAGGTGTCTCGTCAAGAAAATGATGGAAATTCGAAAGAACTGAAATCTAATGACGTAAATCATGCTACCTAATGACGTTTTCTTCCAGGTCTCAAAATAAATTCTAGTCAAAAAAGCAAGGTCGTGAGTTAAATTGATTTTCGATACAAGACATTAAATCATTTTTGGATTATATTGCGAAAATCAATGCTGGAATTAACAATACTTATATATAGTACGTACAAATGTAGCATGTCTATAATGCTAATCTAGAAACATTCTTACAATTATAACGCAAAATCATTAATAATTTGCATATGTAGCTAAAATAAAATATTCACTCCCAGGTGCCAATTTCTTATTTCTAGCATGCGGAAAGATCTAAAAGCATTAAGCCTAGCATGATCAAAGCCAAAACAAACGTTACTAGTGCAAGAAAAAGCGAGAAGAAAGGAGAGGGAAGGAAACATTTACCGCTCGCAATATTTACACCACATCAAATAATATACCATAAAGAGTCATAAATTAAAAACATATTATGATCCAGAATTCCCACCATCGGAACTGTGATGGCGCCTAACATTTCACTTGCTAGCCATGCCAACGTTAACAATCTATCTATTTTAACAGTTTAGATCACATAAAGAGAAAGAACTGCAGAAATCCAACGTAAAATGCAGAAGCTAAAATAGCCAAACATCTGCTAAAATCCCTGAACCCAGTGTAACAAGTGCATGAGCTACTAGAATAGTACATACAAGGGTCTAAAATAAATATAAAGCTATCCGAGGAAAATACACAGCTAAATAAAGGGGGGGGGGGACTCCAGGAGCCTCGGGTGCTGAGCAGCTATACCTCAAGTCTCCGCAAAGCTGATCAATCCAAGCATGCTAATAGCCGCCGCTGGGACCAACTCCAAAATCTGGACAAGAAGTGTAAAATATTGTATGAGTACAATCGACCTCATATAATCTGTAAGTGCCGAGCCTAACCTCGATAAAATAGTGACGAGGCAAAGGTAGGTCACCTACACTACAGTCCTTCTCAGTGTGCACAGTCAAATAAATAATTCAAATCACGAGAACCTTTACGATCAATAAATACTAGACTGAACCAAAAGGAAGCCTTGTACAACATGAGAATTAACATAGGTAATACTACACAATAAGCCAAATCCGGTAAATGACAATTTAAAAGGTGCAAGAAAGTCATTTAAGGCAAGTAGTAGCAAATCATGAAAATGACAAAGGATCTAACATTAATAACAGAAGTAAACATTGATTAACATGTAGAAAATAAGCATGGAAAACATTTAGAGCATATAACATCTAAGACAGGAAATGAGATAATTAAGGAAAAATAAAAAATCAGGAAAAACAAGTAATTCGGTAGCGTATAAGCCCTTGTCACCTTGCATATATGCCGCAACACATGAAATTCATATAGTGCATAGTCCGGGGGTTCCTAAGTAAAGTTTAGACTCAATAATTACCTTACTCCGCATTCTATTCAGAGCTCTACCGGGGCATTTCCCCGAGAATCCGCTTCCAAACCACTCATATCTAACCACAATTGACTCATCAATGTCAAATATTGCTAAAGGAATCTATTACAATGCATAAATTTAGTATTTTCACATTTCTTTCCAATAGGTCAAAAACCAACCTCGGACCCGCTTGGTCAAAACTCGAGGTTCGAACCAAAACTCGTTTGCCCATTAACCCCTGAGCCTGATTATATAATTAGTTTCAGAATCTGATCTCAAACTGAGGTCTAACTCCCTAATTTGCATTACCCCTCCTCCCCCAATTCTTCCTAAATTCCTAATTTTCTACCATGGGAGAACAAAGATTAGAGTTAGGAATTAATGGGTAATATTAGAAATGGAAGAAATGTGTTAACGTGTATAAACCTATGAATTGATTTTGAGTTTTCTTTTCAAAATCTGCAACGACCTGACCGGTCGTTTTGATTCTCGATACTCCGTTCAGCATTCTGAGGCCATGAGCAGCTTCATTTCAAGAATTATTACTTGTACGCGTAGTCGGAATTAAATTCTGGGAAGTTTAGGGTTTATTTGGAAAGAAGATTCTCATTTCGAAAGCTTAAAGTTGGAAGAATGAACTAGGATTGGAATTTTGAGTAAACGACCTCGGAATCAGGATCTGAAGGCTCCAGAAGGTTCGTATGATGATTTCGGACTTGGGCGTATGACCGGTTCATGTTTTGGATAATCCGGGGGTATTTTGGCACCTATTGTGGAAGTTAGCATTTTTGAAGAAATTTCATAAGTTTGGCATGAAGTGGATTTCAGTGTTATCGATGTCCGTTTGGGATTTCGAGGCTGTGAATAGCTCTGTATGGTGATTCTAGAGTTGGGGGCGCGATCGGAAGTGAATTCGGAGGTCCGTAGGCCATTTTGGAGCCATCTGGCTAAAAATAGATATTTGAAGGTTTTTGAGAAGTTTGACCAGAAGTTGACTTTTTGATATCGGAGCCGAAATCCAATTCCGAACGTCGGAGTAGGTCCATAATGTTGAATATGACTTGTGTGCAAAGTTTGAGGTCAATCAGATGTGATTTGATAGGTTTAAGCATCTAAAGTGGAAGTTGGAAGTTCTAAAGTTCATAAAGCTTGGATTGGGGGTTGATTCATGATTTAGCATTTTTTGGGAGTTCCGAGGGTTTGATAGGTACGCCTCGTGATTTCAGATTTGTCGGTATGTTCGGGCAGGGCTCAGGAGCCCCGAGCGTCAAATGAGTAAGGTTCGAGCGAAGTAGGAAAATTAAAGAAAAGCGGAAGTTGCTGCTTCTGTCATAACCGCAACTGCGGTTCTTGGACCACAGAAGCGGGACCACAGATGAGGTCAGCCCATCGCAGAAGCGGAAGAGCCCAGTCCAAGGGGAACCGCAGAAGCGGTTCCGCATACGCGACCCCCAGACCACAGAAGCGGTCCAACTATTTAGGGCCCAAGCCGTAGAAGCGACCCAAATACCGCAGAAGCAGTTACGTATATGCGGGCCTCAGACCGCAGAAGCTGTCACGCATATGCCGGCCTCAGACCGCAAAAGCAGTCCAACCCCCCCTCTTGCCTAGTTCCGTAGATGCGGCTCCATTTTCACAGGTGCGAGACTATAGATGCGGTCCCCTAACCACAGAAGCGAAAATCGCTGGGCAGTGGCCTTCATTTAATCCGAACTCAACACCATTTTATCATTTCACACTCTACACTTAGGCGATTTAGGGGCTTCCAAAGAAAGTATTTCGACATAGCACTTCAAGGTAAGTTACTCCCATTCATTATTAGTTTAAATATATGTATATTAGGTAGATTAAACACTAAAAATTTGATAAAATCAAAGGGTTAGAACTAGACCTAGGGTTTTAATAAAACTAAGATTTTAGCATGGAATTTGTTATGAAATGGACTAAAAATCATATATTATGATCCTTAGGTTTTAGAGAATAATTTCCTTCGAAAAATATCAGAATCCAGGCAAGTGGGCTCAGGGTCGGAATTTAGGAAACTTGTGGAAAAGGTTGGAAAATTACTCAAATAGTTAGAATTCGATCTTGTAAGCTTTTATTGACTAGTTCTTACTTATTTTAACTAGTTTGTGATCGTTCGGCTCCGAATTAAGAGCTTGGGCTTGTTCTTGATATTGGAAGTGCGCTTTGGAGCGAGGTAAGTCTCCTTTCTAACCTTGTAATAGCGAATTGTCTCCGTAGGTGAAATAATTGATAATGGGCTCCTAATTGCGGGGGCTACGTACGCACGAGGTGATGAGAGTCCGTGCGTAGCTGGTATTATGCTATTATCCGGGTAGTTAGGACCCACAAGCGTGTTATACTTGGATTATTTATGGACCCATTGATAGCTTTAATTGCTTATATCACCTTGGATTAGTAAATGAATTTAAAAAGGGATTAAACATCATTTTTCCTGAATTGTTAAAAGAGAAATTGTTATATTTGGATAATATCCCCCGATAAGCTCTTAATTGACTGATTGAGCATGTATCTCTATGTGTACCTGCGTCGCATGCATGATTCGCGAGTAGGGTATGTGTTTATTTATGGAACGGGCCGAATGCCTCGGCAGATTAAATAGATGCATCTATAGGTGCGCCATCGACCCTCGGCAAGTGCATAATTTATTTCTGTTGGATCGGGCCGTCACCTCGGCATGATTTGCGCATGATATATATTGTTGCCTGAGAATTTTAAATGTTGACATTGCCTTTCATGGATTGATACGAATCGATAAGATAATGAAAAGTAAAATCTTGGAACCTCCTTATTATTTGAGAAGGTGTTACCTGTTTTCTTGCTCTGTGTTATAATCGCTAGATAAATCTATGTTTTCCTAACATCTTCACCATATTATTATTGGACAACTAGTAAGTGTCGAAATTGACCATCTCGTCTCTGCTTCTTCGAGATTAGACGGGATACCCATTGAGTACACGTTGTTTACTTACTCATACTACACTTTTGTGTATTTTTGTTGCGCGGGTATATATAACCCTAGTGGCCTACTGGGCGTACCAGTGCGGATGATTCTGGGACTAGGTGAGTTGCATTATTCGAGGCGACCCGCAGCTAGTATAGTCCCTTTCAGTATATTGTATTTATTTCTTATTCATTGTATTTCATACGGATGTTGTATTTTATTTCCTTATCTGTAGATGCTCATGCATTTGTGACACCGGGTTGTGGGATAATTTTTGAATTATTCAGTATTAAGTCTTTTATCGACTTTATGTTCATTGTGTAAAATTTTTATTATCTAATATTTAACGTATAAGAAAAATAATTTCCGCAAATACTAAAACTGGAATTTAATTATGCATTCTTGGTTGGCTTGCCTGACAGTGGTGTCCGGCACCACCACGACCCTTAGTGGATTTTGGGTCGTGACAACATGGTATCAGAGCACTAGGTTCCTTAGGTCTCATGATTCATGAGCAAGTCCAGTAGAGTCTCGCAGATCGGTACGGAGACATTTGTACTTATCCTCGGGAGGCTGCATGACTGTTATGAGTACTTCCCTTCTTGATTCCTTATCGTGCGATTTGATTCCTGTGAGGCTTATGCCTTTGTCTCTTTCCTACTCAATCTTATGTGACTCGAAGCACTTGTTATAAATCAAGAATTGAAGAATTGTAACGGCATTACGAATGTGGTGCGGGATGTTTCTCCCGGTATAGTTGATTGGACTATTATCGTCGCCTTGTTGAAGGGTATTTTATTGTTTCAAGCTTAGTAGCACTACTTTTGAGAGCTCTGAGGTTAGGTACAAGTTGCCATGATTCTTATGAACAATCGTTCGGCAGTATTGTGATAATGGTAGGGTGTTTGCCTTCGTATCGGGGCAGTGAATGACTTGAATGGAGGTTTACTCAGTGAATAATCAAGAGATTCAATGTTTTATTCCTGGCAGGGGAAAGACAATCGGACTAAGGATGGTCGGATGTGGGCTGGTGGAAGTAATGAGACTCGGTATTTGCAAGCGTGGTGGAGCTTTCTTCAATGATGGGGTGTCGTTGCCCTAATTGAACGTACTAAGTTTGTCGGTGTTATGATCTGCCTTTGGGGCAAGACATTGCAAAATAGTATTGGAGATGCAACTGTCAGATATCACAAGGTGTAGTAGTTCAGGATTGAACCAGTATTTCTAATGTTGACGGTTCGATAAAGATGACCTTCAGAAAGGTTTAGAGTTAGAAACAATTGTGGGTTCAAGTGCCACGAAGTTAGATTTTATTTAAGACAGCCACTGAATATCAAAGGACGAGGAAGGACATCTGGAAAGCGTCAGGCGGTGTTCAAATTTTTTTTTTAAAAAAGGGCCAGGTATATGAAGCGAAGGTCGAGTAGTCGATTGAGGGGATGAGTTATTCCAAAGTGGGAGAGCGGCGAAGTTGCATATGGGCTTTGCAGTAGGATGACCACGTTCCCTAAGGAGAGCTTGGAGCAATTGAGAATGTTAGTGATTGATGATTGGGGTCTATGGATTTAATTTGAAGTATGGGATATTATGCGGCATGAGATTTGATATAACGAAAAGGATTTGCCTAAAAGAAAGAGGGATGCAGCATAACTTTGAATTGGAAGGTTGTTGCCACACATTTAAATGAAATCCACGAGGGGTAAATGGACATGTGCAATTGGAGAGTGAGCTCAGACTCAGGATGCGTTATTGATGTCATAATAATTATACCCCGTGCAACAACATTGGAAGTTGCCAGGGATAGCTTTAATAGGTGGGTTACCCAAGTGAGTAGGTTAGCGATCGCGTGGTTGGCGAGGCTTCTACAAAGAATTCTATTGGTTATATAGCAAAGGGATCGGTTGTGCAAATATGATTGACGAGTCAGAATATAAGAGGGGGTTTTACAGAAATATTTCGAGAACTTTGGCGGTTGATTGCGCGAGGTTATGTCAATAAGAGATAAATAGGATGGGTGAATTCCATATTTGTGAAATGATGTCTTCATGCTAAGTGAGAGAGTCCCATCGCTTATGATTGGGTTGCATGGTTAGCTACTTGCAAGATTTTTGGCTATTAGCATATCGATGGGCTATTTCAGCTACGGGAAAGGACCATAAGTGGTAATTTTATCAAGGAAGTATTAAATGTGGGCTATTGTTGGCCTTATTAGCCCATGTTCAGACTTGGAGGAAGATTCAGGATTTTGTTTTGTATAGTTGCGGGTTCCAAGGGAAGTGTTTTGGCGGGTTCTTCGCCAAGGGGGTATTCATGTGATGTAAGACTCATAGAGTTGATTATATTCAGGGCCAAATCAGAGCGGGTGGCTCTTAACAACAATCATGGTAAATTCATAAGATGGGGTGTGATGCCTAATGATTTTGGGCATATGGTTATGGGTAAGAATCAAGCTTTTTAGCAGCTTATGAGAAGAGGCACAGAATGTTCGGTGATGTTTTAGCTTGTGATATAGCAATTGTGAGGTGTGAAAATAGTTCGTGGGGTTTGAGACAGCATAGTCTCGCGGTTCAAGGTTATTCGGGGTGAGTGCGAATAGAGTATGGTAAGTGTTGGATGGAGTTATTATTGTTCGATGGCAATCAAGGATAAATTGGACGAAGATAGATTTGTTAGCCATAATTGAGTTGGCATATTGGTGGTGGAGATCAGTTCCTTCTGTGTGATCAAGTTATGCAAGTGATTTGTGACTGTGCGTATGAGGCTTGTCAGCCGCCGTAGTTGATATTTTTCAGGAGCATTCTTCAATTATGGCTTGTTATGTGGAAGCGGATTCTGGAAGGGCTATGGTGCCTTATACTACTACCTAGATGTTGCATGTTCTACAGTTATAAGAATTTTCCTGTGTGTTGCTATGTTTCTCCTGAAGTGAGTTCTGCGAAAAGCTTTTGTATGATGAAATGTTGACCTATTAGTAGTTCCAAAGTTATGATAAGAATCATGTTCTATCATGTGTTGGCATGTCAAGTGTAGTGAGTAGTATGGAATCTGGAGTGAGAATTAAGGTTGCAGTTCGGTGTGGACAAGGATGTCGCTAGCTCGAATGAGTAGGAAAGGAGTTTTGATGTTTAGAGTAAGTTGGTATTGCCTTCAGGTGATGATGAGTCTTGATCGCTTTTCAGCGTTAGTGCGGCTGGTGGTTTGGAGGTATGACCAGGTTATTTGTTATGGTAGGTTGTGGGAGTGTATCTCATAGAAAGATTGCATAAGTGTGACATGTGGTCGCTTGATTGATTAAAGATTTAACCCAGTATGGAGACTTGTGATGATGTTGATAAATTGAGAATATATGCCTGGAGGGCACCCAGTTACTGAATTGTGGTCTTTGGATGAGTACTCCAGTTATGACGGGTGTTCCTATGTGTTATGAGAAGAGGGAAATTAGTATGGGCCTTCGAAAGGTTATTGGCTTAGTTTGATGTGATCAGGATCGACTTAAGGTCGGTGGATGGATCTAAATGCGAATATGGGCTCTATGTCAGGCCAATTATGTTCATTTCAGCGAAGCGTTCCTTATGGAAGAATGGTCGGGGTGTTATATGGTCGATAGCAAATTCATGTAATGATGTATTGCGCCGTGCAAGTTGTGAGACGGCTTAGTGAATTGCTTATGTGTTGAGGATTCGCGTAGAAGTGATGTTATATGAGCAGATGGCTCTTGAGATTCAGATTGTATATCGCACCTCAGTTGTGCTTGAACTTTGTAGCTTATAGCGCCATATGTCCCCTCAAGGATGGCATTATGCACCTAGTGTGCTTGTGACCGAAGTTTGATATTTCATTATAATGAGCAAATTTAGCTCGATGTGCGTCTCCTTCTGTGAGATCTATGTATAGATCGGGTGGCACGCCGCCATGGTCATGTTGTTCGGATTGGGTTGCGCACCGCAATAGTGTGAAGTTGAGTACAGTTCCCCGTATTTGTTTTTATGTGTTTGTTTCCTATTTTATGAGGAAAGCTTATATTAGCTATGTGCCCGCGTCGCATGTATGATTCGCGAGCGGGGTGTTTGTTTAATTAAGTTGACCGTGTTGCATGTATGATTCGCGAGCGGTGCAATCGAATTTCCTTCTCAAAGTTTGCTTTCCCTTATATCGCGTTTGGTATGTAGCCTATTCGTACGTTGTTGCGTCATAGGGAACTTTTGATTATGTCGGGGTGGCTTATTTCCTTAGCAATTTGTACTAGGTGAGACGATATTATTGGATTTAGGATAAGTGCAATCTGATTACGTGAAATATATTAAGGAGCAAAGATCATTATTTGGTTCAGAATGAGGTAATGTTTCTTGTCAAGAGTATAGACTCAATGACTGGGTGACTCGGCAGTTGGTTATGGATTTCTGCACATATCTTCCATCGTGGCGGTGTTGTAAAGGTTAGAGCAAGACATGTGTAAGTCATGGGGTGCAATGGGAGCATCGGATTTGTAGGATTTTGACTAAGTTGATCAGAAAATGTTATTGTGGTCCGGTGAGTAAACTGATGCAAGGTGTGAATTCAGCAGAGTTATGTAGTCATGTTTGGGTACAACGTGTAGTGATTAATATAGTGATCTTATTGTGGGAACAGCTCGGGCATAGAATCCCGGATATTAGAATTGGGCTCTAAGGCTTATTTGCTTGAACAAAAGGGAATATCTTCAGAATTGATTGAGTTGATGTGCTCAACTGAGTTGTGGTGGAACGAGAAGGTGCATGAGAAGTTAAACAACGATTTTAGACTACTTCAGTGTAGTTTTCAGCAAGTTCGAGGACGAACGTATGTTTAAGTGGGAGAGAATGTAACGACCCGACCGGTCGTTTTGATTCCTGGCTCTCTGTTCAGCAGTCTAAGTCCATGAGCAGCTTCATTTCAAGAATTATAACTTTTACGCGTGGTTGGAATTGAATTCCGGGAAGTTCAGGGTTGATTTGGAAAGAGGATTCACATTTTGGAAGCTTAAAGTTGGAAGAATGAATTAGCATTGGAATTTTGAGTAAACGACCTCGGAATCAGGATCTAAGGTTCCAGCAAGTTCGTATGATGATTTCGGACTTGGGCGTATGCACGATTCGGGTTTTGGATAACCCGGGAGTGTTTTGGCGTCTATTGTGGAAGTTAGCATTTTTGAAGAAATTTCATAAGTTTGGCATGAAGTGGATTTCAGTGTTATCGATGTCCGTTTGGGATTTCGAGGCTGTGAATAGCTCTGTATGTTGATTCTGGAGTTGGGGGCACGATCGAAAGTGAATTCGGAGGTCCGTAGGTCATTTTGGAGCCATCTGACTAAAGATAGATATTTGAAGGTTTTTGAGAAGTTTGACCAGAAGTTGACTTTTTGATATCGGGGCTGAAATCCAATTCTGAAAGTTGGAGTAGGCCCGTAATGTCGAATATTACTTGTGTGCAAAATTTGAGGTCAATCAGACGTGATTTGATAGGTTTAAGCATCAAAAGTAGAAGTTGGAAGTTCTAAAGTTCATAAAGCTTGGATTGGGGTTGATTCATGATTTAGCGTTGTTTTGGGAGTTCTGAGGGTTCGAGTAGGTCCGCCTCATGATTTCAGACTTGTCGGTATGCTCGGACGGGGCTCAGTAGCGTAAAGTGTCAAACGAGCGAGGTTCGAGCGAAGTAGGAAAATTGAAGAAGAGCTGAAGTTGTTGCTTCTGTCATAACCGCATCTGCGGTTCTTGGACCGCAGATACGGTCAGCCCATCGTAAAAGCGGAAGGGCCCAGGCCAAGGGGAACAGCAGAAGCGGCCCAGGGACCGCAGAAGCAGTTCCGTTTAAGCGACCCCCAGACCGTAGAAGCGGTCTAATCATTTAGGGCCTAAGCCGCAAGAGCGGCCCAAATACCGCAGAAGCAGTTACGCATATGCGGACCTTAGACCGAAAAAGCGGTCCAACCCGTCCTCTTGCCCAGTTCCATAGATGCGGCTCCATTTTTGTAGGTGTGAGACCGCAGATTCGATCCCCTAACCGCATAAGCGGAAATCGCTGGGCAGTGGCCTTCATTTAATCTGAACTCAACACCATTTTATCGTTTCACACTCCACACTTAGGCGATTTGGGGGCTTCCAAAGAGTGGATTTCAACATAGCACTTCAAGGTAAGTTACTCCCATTCATTATTAGTTTAAATACATGTATATTAGGTAGATTAAATACTAAGAATTTGATAAAATCAAAGGGTTAGAGCTAAACCTAGGGTTTTAATAAAACTAAGATTTAAGCATGAAATTTGTTATGAAATGGACTAGAAATCACATATTATGTTCCTTAGGTTGTAGAGAATAATTTCCTTAAAAAAAAATCGGAATCCGGGCACGTGGGCCTGGGGTCGGAATTTAGGAAACTTTTGAAAGAGGTTGCGAAAATACTTAAATAGTTAGAATTCGACCTTGTAAGCCTTTATTGACTAGTTCTTACTTATTTTAACTACTTTGTGATCGTTCGGCTCTGAATTAAGAGCTTGGGATTGTTCTTGATATTGGAAGTGCGCTTTGGAGTAAGGTGAGTCTCCTCTCTAACCTTGTAAGAGGGAATTGTCCCCATAGGTGAAATAATTGATTATGTGCTCCTAATTGCGGGGGCTACGTACGCACGAGGTGACGAGAGTCCATCGTAGCTACTCCGGATAATTGTCCGGGTAGTTAGGACCCACAAGCATGTTATACTTGGATTATTTATGGACCGATTGATATCTTTAATTGCTTATATCACCTTCGATTAGTAAATGAATTTAAAAAGGCATTAAACGTCATTTTTCCTGAATTGTTAAAAGAGAAATTGTTTTATTTGGATAAATATCCCTCGATAAGTTCTTAATTGACTGATTGAGCATGTATCTTTATGTGTACCTGCGTCGCATGCATGATTCGTGAGCAGGGTGTGTTTATTTATGGAACGGGCCGAATGCCTCGGCAGATTAAATATAGATGCATCTATAGGCACGCCGTCGACCCCCGGCAAGTGCACAGTTTATTTCTGTTGGATCGGGCCGTCTCCTTGGCATGATTTGCATATGATATATATTGTTGCCTGAGAATTTTAAATGTTGACATTGCCTTTCATGGCTTGATAAGAATCAATAAGATAATGAAAAGTAAAATCCTGGAACCTCCTTATTATTTGAGAAGGTGTTACCAATTTTCTTGTTCTGTGTTATAATCTCTAGATAAGTCCATGTTTTCCTAACATCTTCACCATATTATTATTGGACCACTAGTAAGTGTCGAAGTTGACCATCTCGTCTGTACTTCTTCGAGATTAAACGGGATAATCATTGAGTACACGTTGTTTACATACTCATATTACACTTCTGTGCATTTTGTTGCACAGGTATATGTAACCCTAGTGGCCTACTGGGCGTAGCAGTGCGGATGATTCTGGGACTAGGTGAGTTGCATTACTCGAGGCGACCCGCACCTAGTATAGTCCCTTTCAGTATATTTTATTTATTTCTTGTCCACTGTATTTCGGATGGATGTTGTATTTTATTTCCTTATCTATAGATGCTCATGCACTTGTGACACCGGGTTCTGGGAGGATTTTCGGAATATTCAGTATTAAGTCTTTTATCGACTTTATGTTCATTGAGTAAATTTTTTATTATCTAATATTTAGCGTAAAAATGATTTTTGCAAATAGTAAAACTGGAATTTAATTATGCATTCTTGGTTGGCTCGCCTGACAGCGGTGTCCGGCGCTACCATGACCCTTAGTGGATTTTGGGTCGTGACAAAATCGCTCCTAGGCCGAGTTCTAATGGAATGGTTAAGAAAAATGGGAGAAATCTTATTTTTGAAATGTTTTAAGGTCTGAGCATCAGGCCTTCTTCACATTCGCGAAGGGCCTACCGCATTCGCGAAGGGCAGCTGTCCAAGTGGATTTCGCATTTGCGAGTCCTTCATCACATTCGCGAAGGCTACTCCTCCCTGGCCTTCGCGTTTACGGCCTAGTGCATGCGTTAGCATAGAAGAAATGATTGTACCCTTCCCCCAGGTCCCTAAAGCTACGCGTTGGAGAGACTATGGCTGCATCCGTGAAGGGTAAGGCCCCTATTGCTCTGTATTCTCAATCAATTATCACATACGAGATGAACAAAATCGACCCAGCCCCAGTTCACACTTGAAGTTCGCGAGAGGGCCTTCGTGAACGCAAAGAAGGAAACTAGATGATAGCTGAAGCTGGGGAAAAAATAAGATTTTCTATGTCCAAAACCACTCGTATCCTATCCAAAATTCACCCGAGCTCTCGGGGCTCCAAACCTAATATGCACACAAATCCAAAAACATCATAGGAACTTGCTCACGTGATCAAAATACCAAAATAATGCCTTGAACTACAAATCAAATACCAAATCAAATAAAATTTTCAAGAAAACTTTAAAACTTCTATTTTAACAACCGAACGTCCGAATCATGTCAAACTAATTCCGTTTCTCACCAAATTTGATAGACGAGTCATAAATATTGTAATGGACCTATACAGGGCCGCCGAATAAAAATATGGACGTGGTATCAACAAAATCAAACATTGGTCAATTTAAAAATCATTACACTTTTAAACTTTTAATTTTGGACAAAAATTATTAACTCAAGGTAGGGACCTACGAATTCGATTTGGGTCAGTTTTCTCAAAATTTTGACCGAAGTAAACTAAAATAAAAAACATTTGAAGCAAAATATCATATTTTATCTGTTTTTAACATAAAAGCTTTCCGAAAAGATACCTGGATTATGCAAGCAAATTGAGGAAGGCTTAAGGAAGCTATTGGAGGCTTCGAAACACAGAATTAGGTTCTAAAACTATAGATGACCGATCGTGTCACGACTCAATTCCCAAACCCGGCCATAATGGCGCATCTCGTGAAGACAAGGCCAGCCAATAGAACAACAATGCCTCTTTTAACAGTTACTTTGCATGAATAAGTGTGAATCATAGATAATCAAATCATAATGCGGAATAAACGTGATAAAACAGAGAACCCATCCCGACTCAGCCCGAAATCGGGGTGTCACAAGTCACGAGCATCTATAAGTGTCACACCTCCTTTTTGATACACCTACCCCGAAGGATAATGTATAAGGAAGTTTTTCCATTTAAAGTGACATTATTCGAAATGGGATTATTTATTTATTTTTAGAGTCGCCACTTGGGAAAGGATTGGCTTGTGGTGTCCCAAGTCAGCGGTTTAACTTGAATCCCAAATCGAGAAAAATTTTGACTTCCCAATTGGAGTCTGCGAACCAGAAATTCTGAATAAGGAATTCTGTTGACCCGAGGGAAGGTGTTAGGCACCCTTGGATCCAGTGGTTCTAGCACGGTCGCTTAAATTATCATAAATGGCTAAAATTTGATTTTTATACATGCTCTAACCTACAATGCATTTTTAAGATTATTTACCGCTTTTAGTTAATTTTTATGAAAGTGAACGTCGTTTAAAAACGTGTTTTTGGATTAACATCACATGAAATGCACCCAGATCCTCGACACATTCTTATTCAACATTTTTAGATTTGGATTTGGGTTGCATGAAATGCACACCCATATTTAAGAAGGTAAAATTATTAAAAGCGCGCCTAAAGCGACTAACGTATTATTAACTTTGCGGAGAGCCGTGAAATTCCCTAAACGGCACACCCCGAATTTTAAGTATTTTTAATTAAGCATTTAATGAGGGCCCCGCAATTTATGCATTTTTGTTTGGCGAGGCTCATCTCACTTTATTATTTAAAGGCCAACCTAAAGCAAACTACGATTATTTATTTATTTTTTGTCTCTAAAAGGGCCTAATTAATTTTTATTTATAAATTTGGGCCTCGAGTTCAAGTCTGAATTCAAAACAAAAGGAGGACCCTCTTAATTTGAACCCGCTACCTAACTCGAAAGCCTAAATTCATATTGCAAATTAATACCCATATTCCTAATATAATTTTTTAAGGGGTTTTATTTGGCATGGCACGCCTCAAATTATTGACGGAAAAGTATTCAACTAAATGAACTATAGATATTCATTTTAAAACAAATTTGAGATTAAATATCACAACCGCACCATGGAAAACATACCCGTAGTTATGATGATTTAACTACGTGCTTAAAGCAAGATACATTGTTTTATGAATATTAACCGTTAAAACAAAATAGAGCAACATAATAAACATGACAAATTCAGTTTTCGTTCTTGATGCCCACCCCCACATTCAAACAAAGAAAATGCTAAATTCCTTTACCTAATTACGTTAATTTAATTCTTGTCATCAGTATTTGAAGCATAGAACATTTATCCTCAATGAAAAATTATAACAGGGAACCAAAGAGATCGATTAACAATAACGAATGAACCAAAAAAAATGGAACAACCAAAACACAACTAAGGAATCATAAGCGGAGAAACGAAATGTTAAATCCAATCAAAATAGACTGACAAATTACTGAAGCCTGAGATTAAACCAAGATTGTAGGAGAGAGGGAGAAATAAACCTCAAAGAAAATCTGAAATTTGATTGATTCACAGTTTCGAATTCGAGGATATGACGAATCGCGGACGGGAACTTGATTCGACACCAAAATTTGAGTTTACCGGCGATTAACTCAAATCAACCTCGACTTAACTTCATTCTCACACTTGAAGACCAAAATCAGAAAAATCAATTGAAGAAGCAGAAATGTTCTCGTTGGAGTCCACAAAAGAAAACGCTGATTTCATGATATCTAAATTAAAACAGCAATGGAAAATTCAGACGCCAAAACTCTGTCTTCTTTCTCTGTAATAAACAGCGACTACTCTATCTTGTGTATATGCCTAGCGTCTGATTTTTGTTTTGTTCCTTGAAGATAATGCTCAAGGGGGTTCTCCTTTGAATTGCGGCACTGCCTTTTTGTAGAGTGTATAGAGTATTTTTAATGTGGAGGGGATCTTGTGTGGGGAAGGTCTTTTGGGGGAAAAATATTTTTGGGGGAAGGTTTTTTGGGGAAAAAATATTTTTGGGGGAAGGTCTCATATGAAAAAAAGTCTTTTGGAGGGAAATAAATTTGGGGGAAGGTCTCATGTGAGGGAAGGTTCTTCTAATTCTTCTTTTTCATTTCCAATTTTATATTTATCTTTTTCTATATTAAAAAAAATCCTAGAATTAAAATTCCAAAAAAAATATATAAAATTATACTAACTATAAAAATTATAAAAGTTACTTAATCCTAAATTAAAAAAGAAAAATCAATAAAAAGGAAGATGTAAAAATGAAGCATTTTTTTTTGATTTTTAATTTTTATGGTATTTTTTATGACTTAAACGTGCACAAGATAAAAATTCTACAAAATCCTATAAAATGGTAAATAATTAGAAAAAATCTATTTTCTTGAAATTTGTAGGAGTATCTCGTATAGGGCAAAAATCACGTGCTTACAACTGCCCCTCTTTGCTCGGAAACATGAAGAGTTTTCGGGCAAAGATAAAGTGAGCAATGGGAGGGATTTTTTCCATTTGAAACTCCATGAGAAGCATTTTTGAAAGAGTCTGATCGAACCTTACTTCAGAGGCTGCCTACATATCCTTGGCTATAAAGGAATCAGGTCAGTGTAGTTCTGGAATGAGGTGATAGAGTACCGAGGTTGAGAGCCGGGTGAGGTGCCGTCGAGGTTACGATCCGCGATCCCGTTTATTACATCAAAATCAAAATTAAAAAGACTAACTAAGCCTATCAGCTACGAGTTACAATATTCCTATCTATAAATCTCTTGAAACTTGATCTTGAGCTAGTTCTTGCTGTGGACTCTGATTTGAATGTTGATGCTCGTCAGATGTAGGTGCTGGTTCTTTCTTTAGCTTGGATCAAAGTGGGACATGCGAAGTTTGTGACTTCGATCAAATTTTGAGCAATCCGCATCCTTCTCCTCTTCAGCACTTTGAGTTCACTTATTTTTTGTTTTTTCTTCTTTTCTTGATTTTGAATTGACACTCATTCCATTGATCATCTCGCACCATGTGTCTTAAGATCGACCTGCGTAAGATACCAAAACAAAAAACAAAAAAAAAACGAACGAAATTTTTCCGACCCAGTTTTCACTTGGAAAATTTCGCGAGTTAGTTGTGACACATATCTAAGCAATCAAATAAGGATTGTGTACGGAGATGCTCCGTATTTTTTTTTGGGATTTGGGAAGAACAAGCTCCTCGGTTTTTTGGCCGAGATTTAGAAAGAAAAAAGCTTCTCGGTTTTTTGGCCGGGAGATCTCAGTTTTTTCGTCGGGATTTAGAAAAAAAAAAGCTCCTATATTTTTTGGCCGGGAGTTCCTCGGTTTTTTGGCCGGGATTTGGAAAGAAAAAGCTCCTCGATTTTTGCCGGGGAGATCCTCGGTTTTTTGGCCGGGATTTGAAAAGAAAAAGCTCCTCGGTTTTTTGGCAGGGAGATCCTCGGTTTTTTGGTCGGGATTTGGAAAGAAAAAAAAAGCTCCTCGGTTTTTTGGCCGGAAGATCCTCGATTTTTTGGGCAGGATTTGGAAAGAAAAAGCTCCTCGATTTTTTGGCCGGGAGATCCTCGGTTTTTGGCCGAAATTTGGAAAGAAAAAGCTCCTCGATTTTTTGGCCGGGAGATCCTCGGTTTTTGGCCGGGATTTGGAAAAAAAAATTTCCTCGGTTTTTTTGCTGGGTGATCCTCGGTTTTTTTGGCCGGGATTTGGAAACAAAAAGCTCCTCGATTTTTTGGCCGGAAGATCCTCGATTTTTTGGCAGGGATTTGGCAAGAAAAGGCTCCTCGATTTTTTGGCCGGAATTTAGAAAGAAACAAGCTCCTTGGTTTTTGCTAGGGAGATCCTCGGTTTTTTTGGTCGAGATTTGGAAAGAAAAAGCTCCTCGGTTTTTTGGCCGGGAGATCCTCGATTTTTTGGCCGGAATTTGGAAAGAAACAAGCTCCTTGGTTTTTGCTAGGGAGATCCTTGATTTTTTGGCCGGGATTTGGAAAGAAAAAGCTCCTTGGTTTATTGGCCGGGAGATCGTCGATTTTTGGCCGGGATTTGGAAAGAAAAAGCTCCTCGTTTTTTTTGCCTGGAGATCCTCGGTTGTTTGGCCGGAATTTGGAAAGAAAAATCTCCTCAGTTTTTTGGCCGAGAGATCCTCGGTTTTTTGGCCGAGGATTTGGAAAGAAAAAGCTCCTCGTTTTTTTGGCCAGGATTTGGAAAGAAAAAGCTCATCGGTTTTTTGGCCGGGAGATCCTCTGTTGTTTGGCCGGTATTTGGAAAGAAAAAGTTTCTCGGGTTTGGCCGGGAGATCCTCGATTTTTTTGGCCAAGATTTGTAAAGAAAAAGCTTCTCGATTTTTTGGCCAGGAGATCCTCGGTTTTTTGGCCGGGATTTGGAAAGAAAAAGCTCATTGGTTTTTTGTCCGTGAGATCCTCGGTTTTTTGGCCAGGATTTGGAAAGAAAAATCTCCTCGGTTTTTTGGTCGGGAGATCCTCGATTTTTTGGCCGGATTTTGGAAAGAAAAGGCTCCTATACTACTATGATTTGTTTTTCATTTGGGATTTTCATTTTCATTTTCTTTTCTTCTTTTTCCTTATTTTCTTCTTCTTTTTATATTTTCCTTTATTATTTAGCAAAACGCACGAAAGAATCTTGGGGAAACTTCCTTTTTGGTTGTTTTCCTGCTGCAAAGCTGTTTCAGCACTTGCGCATTTCATTTCTTTTAGGCTGCATCTGCTTCTTGCACGGTTGCTCTGAATAAGACCTGTTTTCAACAAAGAACAATTTGTTAGTTTGAAACAGTGGTTGGTTTTGTGGCCTTGATCATCCCAATTGCTTGATCCCGACCCCTTTTCTGTTGAGAACTTTGCTGCTTGTTGGCCTTGAGGGTGAATCTCTTTTCCAACCGACCGGGTTCAACTCTCAAGATTTCATTATAACTCGCCCGTGTGGGCTCCGCCCTTTTCACTTTATTCTGCTTTTGCCTTTGATTTTTTTTCTTTTCTAATGTCTTTACTTTGAAAGCATCAATCACCATGGTATATCAGGATTGGACTGACGCACCCCCTGAGGTTGGGTATTTTCTTTGGCTTTTGCCAGGCGGAGCCCGATAGAACCAATCCAGCCACCTTTCTTTGTAGTAATTCCGGAATCAGTGTTAAACCGAAAGGGATTCAAGGAAGAAATATGCAAAAGGCAAGCGAATGAGTTTAAAGAGAAGCGTCCCTTTCAGGGGAAAAAGAAGGACTTATCTGGGGTGCATGCTGGCTTCAAATGAACATGACATGCTTCTTGGACTGGACGCCCGACCCGCACAAATTTTTTAGCTTCTCCTGAACCCATTGATCCGCATTTAAAAACCAGGGAACCTTGTCAGGACTCTTTTAGTGATGAGATGTCTTCTTTTCGGCCGATAGCGCCCTTTGCGGGTTTTCGCCAATCGACCTCTCTCATTTCACTTCCCACCGTCGCCCGATAGTGCTCTTTGCGAGTTTTCACTAAGCGGACTCTATCATTTTCATTTTATCTACTCACCATCTCCTTATGGTTCCCGGAGGTTTTCCCAATAAGACTCTCTTATTTTATTTCTCTCAATTTGCATTCTATCAGATTCCAGCAACAATGACGTGTTCCACTTCCCTGCCTTTGCCAATTGATTGGAAGGACTTGGACGAGGTCTTTGGGGTAAAAAGGATTTTGGACGGAACTACAACTTTGGAACCATTTCGGCGGATTCATGGCCGAACCATTATATCATCTGCCCCAGTTTCATCTTTTTGGGAAAATTGAGATTTTTGTTTTGGAGTGACTAAACCTCAGGGAGAGGTTGCCTACGTATCCTTTCGGAATCAAGTCAACTGTAGTTCAGGCAAATAATTTTTGTTTTTGTTTTTGTTTTTGTTTTGTTTTTCTTTTCTTTTCTTTTTTCTTTTTCTTTTTCTTTTCATTCTTTTTTTGTCTTTTTTTTCTTTTTTCTTTTCTTTCTCTTTTCTTTTCTTTTTCTTTTTATTTTATTTTCTTTTCCTTTTTTTTTCGATAGTACTTCCGGGTTCCAAAGAGGGTGACCAAAGAAGAGTAACCGGCTCAAAGGTTTTACGAAGGGTTGATAGTGTTTGGGGTAGCGGGAAGGAAAGCCTTTGTCATCTCAATTACCCAAAAGCCATCGCCACAGGAGGTCTAGACATAGTACCTTTTTACTGCATCTGCATTGACTACTGCTTCAGGATCATTTCCTTCAATGTCTCCCATATACAGTGCTCCTCTCAACAATATGTCCAAGATAATGTATGGACCCTTCCAATTAGGAGCGAATTTTTCTTTTGCTTCCTGGTGATGAGGGGTAATGCGTCTTAACATGGGTTTCCCCTCTTTCAAAATTCCTGGGACGCACTTTCTTGTTATAAGCGCGGGCTATTCTTTGTTGGTACAACTGCCCGGATGTTCCCTGAGTACACTCTTTTGTTGTATGGACCTTTCCAACCTGCGAACCAATTTTCCTTAAGTTGTTCCAATTATTTGTTTTATTTCCTCAAGGTTACCTTCTTTGCATTTCGACTCTTGACTCATGATTTTAAAATCTGATAGCGTTTTAGGATCTAGGCATGAAGTCCGCAAGCATGTCATGTTATTTAAAGCTGCATTATTAGAGCTAAAGAGAAGAAATGAAGAAGAAGAATAACAAAATCAGAAAGAATAAAGAAAAATGAACGATGAAATATTGATTTCATTTCTTGGAATTTTGAAGATAACAAGGTTCACATTCGGGAATTTAAAGACAAGAAACTACAGAAAACATCTGAGTTACACCCTGGAATAACTCGGGATGCAGAAAAGGTGATAGGGCCAGTCTACCGGGACTCCCGCCCGATCGGAAATGGCGTAGCCTTCCAGTTTTTGATTTTAGCATCTGGTCCCATGTATAACATCTCAGTGGTGCTAGTCCCCTCTCCCAGCTGGACCATGGGGGTTTCGTAGAGCATTTTCCTCATTGCCCCACGTATTTCCTCACTTTCTTCAGCCGTGAAAACCTTATCATCTTCCTCTTTGCTATACTTAGGCTTGACAAAAGTTTCATACAAATGTACCACCTCGTAATCGGCCATTTTCATTTTTTGAAAGAACACTTCGGCTTCCTCAGCACTCACAGGCTTCTTAGACGGGAAATGCCTTATGGTGGCATTGTTTACCTCCTCTACATTTGAATATTTCTCAACAGGGGGCTTTTCTAGTAGATCTCCCAAGATCTCTTTACCCTTGTACACAACCACTGTCTGATGATAATTCCATATCACTGAAGAGGGGTCGGTCATTGGTTTCTGTGGTGCGCATCCAATAACCACTGGCTCACTCAGCAGAGGTGGTTTGATTGTCCCCCGCACCACATAGGCTTGCTTGGGTATGTTCATTTGTGTTTCTTTTTTAAAATCAACTTTATTTTCCGGTTCTGTCTTAGTGATTTGGCTCTTCTTTTCCCCTTTCTCTTGCTTCGGGGCCACCTTTGGCTTTCTTTCCGCATCAACGATAGCAATTATAGCTTTTAAGGCTAGATCAAACTCCCTATCTTCACAAATCATCCCAATTACTGGCCCGTTATTGTGAGCGGGCAGCGGATTATTGGTCACATTTGGGACATCCTCATCCCTCAACACAATTTTCCCTTGCTCTATTAAGTTCTCCACCGCTTGTTTCAGAGTCCAACAATCATTTGTATGATGGCCTTCTGCCCCTGAATGGTATGCACACCTGACATCAGCTCTGTAGGTAGGCGATGCCGGGTTTTGTCTGTTCTGAGGGATCGGCTGCAGCAGACCCATTTGGACAAGTTTTGGGAATAGACTAGAGTAAGATTCACCGATTGGCATAAATTTTGGTCTCTTGTGTGGTTCCCGAGGACATAAGGTGTTTTGCGGAGGTTGAGCATTATAGTGGTTCTGGTGGGGAGGCTAATTTCTTGAAAATGGAGTTTGGTTTCTATTGGCATGTTTCTGCGGTCGTGCAAAAAGTTGAGCATTCATGACCGCATACGGTTGCGGAATATAGGACATTTCTTGATGAGGGTAATAATGCTGGGGGGTTCTTTATGAAACTATGGGTCTAGGAGCACGGTGTCTTCTCGCACCCGAAGCCGCCATGGATGTTTCCTCTTTCATCCTACCCTTTGCCATTCCTCCAGACCCGCCTTGGATGGCTTGGGAGGTTGCTCTAATAGCTGATTGGCTCAAAATTCCGCCTATTTTTAGTCCATTGTCCACCATTTCACCGATTTTAATTGCATCTGCAAAAGGCTTGCCCATGGCAGACATCATATTATGAAAATAGTCCACTTCCTGGGCATGAAGAAATACAGTGACCATTTCCACTTCGTCCATTGGTGGTTTCACCCTCGACGCTTGCTCACGCTACTTAATAGCGTATTCCCTGAAACTTCCTGAGGGCTTTTTCTTTGGATTCGCCAAGGAATTCCTGTCTGGCACAATGCCTATATTGTAATGAAATTGCCTGACAAAGTCTCAGGCAAGATCGTCCCAAATATGCCAACGTGAGACGTCCTGGTCCATATACCAAGGAGACGCTCTATTGCCCGCTCAAACCTTGCATATTTTTCAAGCTTTGCTCGAGGCTTCTCATTCTCTTTGCCATCTCATCCTGCTCTGAGGCCTTGGGGGTCTTTTCCTGCCCCGGCGTAAGCTCATATGGTGGCTGAGAGTAGGTGTATTGAGGATAATGAGGAGGGTCAACCTGAAAGACGAGATTCTGGAATGTGAAGACCGAGGGGTCAGAAGCATGCTTTGGTAGCGATGGTTGCGTTCTTGCAGAGGATGGTGGAGTTGTGAAGATGTTGGGAGCAATCCCAGACGGGAACACTTGGGGGTGAGCCTCAGAGGGTGTTCCGAAGAAGTTAGCAGTCATAGTAGGTTGCCCTAGAGGAGTATTTAGGCGGCTGATGGGGACAGTGGTAACCCCTCCAGATCTAGGGAATAACTCCGGGAATCCGGGGATAGTGCTTGGGGTTACTTTCCGTTGTTCCAAGCATCCCACATTTCCATCAATCGCAGGCGCAAGATCCGATTTTCTTCAACTGTAAGGGATTCAGAGGCCGAGACCCCCGAGATGGGCTGTCTTTGGGTATGGGGATTGCAGGCAGGGTCATTTCAGATGACATCTCTATTTTTTCTTTGGATCTGGTGAAGTATCGATGCGAGGCCAATTTACAACAAACCAACCACAGTTTCTAAAATACTCAGCTGGAATGACAGCAACAACGGTTAGTGTGAAACAAGTAACAGATAAGTAACTACACATTAGAGTGTGATGCACCTATACAATTAAATGAATATCTACATGTTTGCTTCAGTCACATGCGTCATCCCGACTTTTCTCTTATTCCTTTTCTCTTTTCTTTTCTCTTTTTGTTTTGTTTTTCTCTCATTTTCTTTTCCCTTTTTTCATTTTCTGCTTTTTCTTTTCTTTGGCCATGGTTTTTCTCTCAATCCCTTATTTTCTTCCTTTGTGTTTATTTTCTCTTTTTTTTTGCCTTTTATTTATTTCCTCGTATTTCTCTCTTTTTTTTTTTATTTTTCCTAGGATTACAGTTTAATCTTATATAGATTACCTACGTATCATGGCCCCGCATGAATCAGACCAAGCGTAGTTCTTGCAAATAAGGTAAATAAGCTAACTCGTTTTTTTGGCATTTTGAAAAAATGCTTTAAAAGGAAAAGGAAAATATTTTTTTGATTTTTGATTGTAATTTTTTTTTTGAAAGAAAGACTTATAAAAAAATTTCTTTTCTTTTTATTGGAACTTTGGAAATTTTAGAAGTAAAAAGAAATATTTTTGTTTGAATTTTTATTTATTTTCTCTTTTTCTAACACGAAAGAAAAAATATATTTTCGATTTTGAAAGTTTCCTCTTAATGAAAATATTTTGGATTTTTGAGCAAAAATATTTTCGGACTTAATTTTTTCAAAATTTGTATTATTTTTTGGAAGAAAGCCATCTAAGGATTATCTTAATGATTTATTTAGACCTAAAAGGAAAATGTGGCTATTTTTTCAAATTTTTATTTAAGCAAACAAAGACTCGGTTTTGCAGATACGGCCTTTCAGCACTTCTAAGAGGAAGATTTTAAGGCTGCACCCGCTAACCATTTAAAAATGACTCAGGGTGACTATTGTTACAAAAATAGCCTTCCGGCATCCTTTTGGGGACATTCGTCTTATTTTAAACAAGAATGTCATCACCCGACTCATTTATGATGAAAATTAAAATTTTGACATTTTTTGGCTATTTTTCCAAAAGGGAGGTTGGACCCGATGGGGGTTGCCTACGTATCTCACATCCGGTGAGAATCAAACCAGCGTAGTTCGGGCAGATTTGCCAAAATCAAAACTATTTTTGAACAACAATTTTTTTTCTATTTTTCAAATATTTATTCACTCTTTTTTTTCTTTTTTCATTTTTCAACAATCCGGCAGCATTTCGGTACTATTTGAGCATTGGGTTTTTCAAAACAAATGGTCACCCTCACTTAGTCCTAACACTGCTTATTTTCTCAATTTTCACTTATTTAGACAAGCTGATCAACATGCAAAGCCGAGCAAATAAATGCGCAATTAGCACGTAAGATGCATCAGGATGGTTGATTCATTTCAAGTCACCTGTCCTAGACGGACCCAACTCCTGTGTTGAGTCCCCTAAGTCAAATGCACATGATGCAAACAAACGTCCTACTAGGGATCTGACATGAGTTTTTGTTCTTCTAGGTTTAAACCTAGGTTTATTGGTCTAAACCTGGCTTACCCTAGCGGACAACTCGAGCCGAGGGGGAGGTAGAGTACCGGGGATACAAAAGCTCTGCCGGCTTAGCAACATATCCAACCTCGTTCTAAATTGGGAAAGACTCTAAACAGAAGAGAAGCTACATGAAGTGCACTGTTCTCCATGATGTAGAAGACTCAGAGAGAGGAAGCGATTCACGACAGTTTATATATACAATTTCAACAAATATCAAAACGGTAAAACATTTAGAACATATAGCATGGAACATGTAAAAAAATCAGATAAAGCCAAATATAACAATTGTATTAAGCTCAAATTCATGAACCATGAATCGGAATTCTGGGTTCGTGTCCCCGGCAAAGTCGCCAGAGCTGTCACACCTCCTTTTTTACACACCTACCCCGAAGGATAATATATAAGGGAGTTTTTCTATTTAAAGTGATATTATTCGAAGTGGAATTATTTATTTATTTTTAGAGTCGTCGCTTGGGAAAGGATTGGTTTGTGGTGTCCCAAGTCACTGGTTTTACTTGAATCCCAAATCGAGGAAAATTTCGACTTCCCAATTGGAGTCTGCGAACCAGAAATTCTGAATAAGGAATTCTGTTGACCCGAGAGAAGGTGTTAGGCACCCTCGGATCCCGTGATTCTTGCACGATCGCTTAAATTATTATAAATGTCTAAAATTTGATTTTTATACATGCTCCAACCTACAATGCAATTTTAAGATTATTTACCGCTTTTAGTTAATTTTTACGAAAGTGAACGTCGTTTAAAAACGTGTTTTTGGATCACATCACATGAAATGCACCCGGATCCTCAACACATTCTTATTCATCGTTTTTGGATTTGGATTTGGGTTGCATGAAATGCACACTCGTATTTAAGAAGGTAAAATTATTAAAAGTGCGCCTAAAGCGACTAACGTATTATTAACTTTGCGGAGGGCCGTGAAATTCGCTAAACGGCACATCTCAAATTTTAAGTATTTTTAATTAAGCATTTAATGAGGGCCCCGCAATTTATGCATTTTTGTTTGGCGAGGCTCATCTCGCTTTATTATTTAAAGGCAAACCTAAAGCAAACTACGATTTTTTATTTATTTTTTGTCTCTAAAAGGGCCTAATTAATTTTTATTTATAAATTCGGGCCTCGAGTTCAAGTCTGAATTCAAACAAAAAGGAGGACCCTCTTAATTTGAACCCCCTACCTAACTCGAAAGCCTAAATTCATATTGCAAATTAATTCCCATATTGCTAATAGAATTTTTTAAGGGGTTTTATTTGGCATGGCACACCTCAAATTATTGACGGAAAAGTATTCAACTAAATGAACTAAAGATATTCATTTTAAAACAAATTTGAGATTAATTATCACAACCACGCCATGGGAAACATACCCATAGTTATGATGATTTAACTACGTGCTTAAAGCAAGCTACAATGTTTTATGAATATTAACCGTCAAAACAAAATAGAGCAACATAATAAACATGACAAATTCAGTTTTCGTTCTTGATGCCCACCCCCACATTCAAACAAAGAAAATGCTAAATTCCTTTACCTAATTACGTTAATTTAATTCTTGTCATCAATATTTGAAGCATAGAACATTTATCCTCAATGAAAACATTATAACAGTGAACCAAAGAGATCGATTAACAATAACGAAAGAACCAAAAAAAAAAACGGAACAACCAAAACACAACTAAGGAATCATAAGCGGAGAAACGAAATGTTAAATCCAAGGATCAAAATCAAAATAAACTAACAAATTATAGAAGCCTGAGATTAAACCAAGATTGTAGGAGAGAGGGTGAAATAAACCTCAAAGAAAATCTGAAATTTGATTGAAGTTTCGAATTCGTGGATATGACGAATCGCGGAAGGGAACTTGATTCGGCACCAAAATTTGAGTTCACCGGCGATTAACTCAAATCAACCTCGACTTAACTCCGTACTCACACTTGAAGACCAAAATCAGAAAAATCAAATGAAGAAGCAGAAATGTTCCCGTTGGAGTCCACAGAAGAAAACGCTGATTTCATGATATCTAAATTAAAACAGCAATGGAAAATTCAGATGCCAAAACTCTGTCTTCTTTCTCTGTAAGAAACAGCGCCTACTCTATCTTGTGTATATGCCTAACGTCTGATTTTTGTTTTGTTCCTTGAAGAAAATGTTCAAGGGGGGTTCTCTTTTGAATTGCGGCGCTGCCTTTTTGTAGAGTATATATGATGTATTTAATGTGGGGGTCTTGTGTGGGGGAAGGTCTTTTGGGGAAAAATATTTTTGGGGGAAGGTCTTTTGGGGGGAAAATATTTTTAGGGGAATGTCTCATATGGGGAAAAATCTTTTGGGGGGAAATATATTTGGGGATATGTGATGGAAGGTTCTTCCAATTCTTCTTTTTCATTTCCAAAAAATATATATAAAATTATACTAACTATAAAAATTATAAAGTTACTTAATCCTAAATTAAAAGAGAAAAATCAATAAAAAGGAAAGGTGTAAAAATGAAGAACTTTTTTTTTGTGATTTTTAATTTTTATGGTATTTTTACGACTTAAACGTGCACAAAATAAAAATTCTAAAAATCCTATAAAATGGTAAATAATTAGAAAAAATCTATTTTCTTGAAATTTGTAGGAGTATCTCGTATAGGGAAAAAATCACGTGCTTACAATAAGAATGAAATCACCAATTTACAATCTAGAAATACACTGAGTAACAATAATGAATAACATAAAAAGGACCGTGGTGCTGCAAACGGTGACAGTCACCTCGCTAAAACCTCTACAACTCTGCCTCCACACGGCCAATACCCACTACCGGGTGAATGAATACCTGTAACTGCACGTGAGGTGTAGGGAGTAAAGTGGGTACTCCAACTTAGTGAGTAATAAAGGTAAATAATAACTGAGCAACAAGAAATCACGTAAAACAATCAACATGCTCTATAGAAACCGGGTACAATCTTTCTGAGAAAACAGTGAAATCTATGAAAACTTTTGAAATACCTTGGCTCAGTTCAAATCTTTTTTGAAAATGATCTTTCAATACTTACAAAAAATATGGTTTCAAAATAGTAGTGCTGATAGGCACAGAAAATCCACCCCTCGGGAAGAATTACCACAATATAACGGGTAAAAAGGCAAATAAGTATGCAAGATGAGCACATAAAAGTTCGCCCCTCGGGCACAACTCAAATCAGCACCAGCCCCTCGGGCTCAATATCAAATACTTAGAACAGTATCAGCCCCGCGGGCTCACTCCCAACTCACAAAGTACAACATCAGCCTCTCGGGCTCATTCCCAACTCACAAAGTACAACATCAGCCTCTCGGGCTCATTCCCAACTCACAAAGTACAACATCAGTCTCTCGGGCTCACTCCCAACTCACCTTGGTACCCGCGCTCACTGTGGGGGTGCAGACTCCGGAGGGGCTCTTACAGCCCAAACACTATATCATCATAAGGCCTTAAAGCCTATCATATCAACATAAGGCCTTAAAGCCTTCTCACATCACACTCAATGCCTGGAAGCCTCCTCACATAACACACACTCGAGGCCTGAAAGCCTCCTCACATCACTCAACGTATCCTCACATATGGCCCTCAGCCTCAATCAATCCAGAAAATAATCATAAGCCCCTCAGGCGTTAGTAAAACAATAACGCTCAGCTCAAACAACAGTTTGAATATCCTTTAAATCTCAAGTTGAGTAAAAGTATAGCTAAGTTCATGAAATAGTATAATTCAATTGGACTGAGTTCAAATAATATTTCAAATAGTGAGGAAAACAGTGATGATAGCTCACAGGGAGCTCAAACAGTCGGCAATAAGCCCCAAGTATGGCAATAAGCCCAAATCAAAGTGAAAAACAACAAGTCATAGGGAAATACGCGGCAAAATCAACAACCAGGATGGACCAAATCACAATCCCCAACACTGCTCTACTCCACGCTCTCTATCGGGCGTGCAAGTCACCTCAATATAGCACTATGGGTGCAAATCCGGGGTTTCAAACCCTCAGGATATCATTTACAATCATTACTCACCTTGAACCGGTGAAATCTCTAGCTCATGATGCCTTTGCCCCTTAAATCGACCTCCACGCGCATTGAATCTAACCAAAATCAAAGTGAATACATCACAATATTCTAAGGGAACAATACCCAATCGAAAACAATCGAAAATAGCAAAAATCTTGAAACTAGCAAAACCCGAGCCCCGGGCCCACTTCTCAAAAAATTATAAAATTTACATCACCGGATTCCTCGTCTTGCCACGAGTCCATACATATCAAATTTACCAAAATCGGAGTCCATTTGACCCTTTCAAATTTCATTTTTAAATTACCAATTTTCAAGCCATAGCTTTACCCCCTTTTGATGAATTTCAACAAATTTCCATGTTAGATTTATCATAATATTATGTATTTAGCAAAGGAACTTACCTCCAATCACCCCCAATCGAAATCTCCCTTCAATTCCGTCCAAGAGCTCTCAAACTTGCTAAAAAATGGTGGAAATAACATAAGCCCCGCGGAACAAAAATGAATATAAAACCCTTCTGGCATCAGGGGTCTTCGCTTCTGCGATCGCCTGTCCGCTTCTGCGATCGCCTGTCCGCTTCTACGGACTCGCTTAAGCGAAAAAGTTTTCACTTCTGCGGAACTACCCTACCAGGCCATAAGCCACTTTTGCGACCCTCGTCCCGCTCCTGCGGAACTGCTTCTGCGGTCCGTTTCCGCAGAAGCGAATATGCCAGGTACCAGCTGCAACCTGCAATTCCTCAACTCAAATTTCACCCCGATAGCCATCCGAAATCACCCCGAGGCCCCCGGGACCTCAACCAAAAGCACAGACATGGTCCAATACCCTATTCAAACTTGTTTCAAATCCTAAAAACACGTCCAACATCACAAAAATCCTCAATTCTCATCAATTTCAAGCCTAAGTTCTTCAAATTCTTCCGAAACTCGCATTCGATAAAAAACCCGACCAAATCACCTTCGGATCATCTAAAATTTTGTACACACATCCCAAATTACCTAAAGAAGCTACTGCAACTCTCGGAATTCCAGTCCGACCCTCGGATCAAAATCTCACCGACCGCCGGAATTCGCCAAAATACTAACTTCGCCAATTCAAGCCTAACTCTACACCGGACCTCCAAAAATCAATTCTGATCGCATTCCTATGTCACAAATCATCCCCCAAAGCTAACCAAATCACCGGAAATCACATCCGAGCCCTATGACTCATAAGTCAAACTCCGGTTGACTTTTTCAAACCAAGACTTCCTTAAAAAGACTAAGTGCCTCATTTCTACCAAAACCAATATGAATGAACTATAACACACCAAATACTGATAATGAAACATGAAGAAGCATAAAATGGGAGAAACGGGGCGGTAATTCCTGAGACGACGGGTTAGGTCATCACATCCTCCCCAACTTAAACCAACGCTCGTCCTCGAGCGTACCCAGAGTTTCCTAGAAGCCAACCAACAACTGAATAACTTTACCAAGAATACACCCAGGGTGATCCCACGTCAACCTATCTCATATAGGTGCGACACCACACATAGCTGGAATTACCCAATCCAGTCTAGCCCATAAATCCTAGAACTACCTTTTCACTCCTGAAACCATCAATACGATCAAAACCTCACACCTATACTTTGAATAGTCCCAAACCAGCTGTGATAACCCATACTTGCAAGCTCATGTGAAATCATATCATATACCGCATAATCCACCACTCGAAACGATAACCTCTACTCACAACTGTTACCCACAACAATCAAATACCGATAGAAACCTCTTTTTTAGCTAAAGTCTCATTCCAACACCTTCATATACTGCCAACAATAAATGAAACACGCAGCAAACCGTAAAAATTTCTCAGATCAACCATTCATGAATCCACATCCCTTTTGGCTAATACCACAAAAGATTTTTGAGCCGAACCTCGATATTATCCTTCCAACAAGCTAAAATCAAATCTGTTCGTATTCATTAATGACCACAATGATCACCTCGAATCCAACACACCACTCTAGTGATATGACACCTCAATACTGGCCTAAGCCACAACTTGCATAATACACGTACCAATAAGAAACGATCTGAACATACCCAAATCATAAGAAATGACTCAAACGAAAGAGTTGTACCTCAAGCTCATCAGTACCATCACAAAACAAGGCTGAGACCCCGTCTCTCATCAGGAAAATAGAACACCTGAATCTACCTCGAAAGGTCATATCTCCACGTGGCCTCGCTATAATGCGCGATCCTATCCAAACATTGTTACACATGAAACGCCTCAAGTCACTATGCTCAAAATCGATAGCCACGCACAATTTGATGTCTAGACCCCCAACAATTCATAACACCCATGGTGAAATAGATAACATATGATACGCAACCCGATAGGTCATAACCAATACTCCATTTACCGAGCAACACCCAATACTCTTCCCGCTCGAATTTCCCTATGAATCCTCAATAGAACCGCACCATATGTGCCCATATCCAATAAATTATAACGCCTCACAACACAGAAAAAGCAACTCATAGATCTCCCCAGATCACTAACAAGTTCAATAATGATCGAATAAACCTATCCCTCAACAATTAAACTTGGGACTAACAAAGCTAACTCAAGCCAAATACGTAGCCACATTAGCCTGCCAACGAACTCAATACAAAGAAGCCTGAAGCTGATCCTTCCACCACTATAACTCGTGTCAGAGCTGTACGATACGGTGCCCGAAACCAAATAAATACCGAAATCCATAATCTCACCCGGCGACATGCCCGGCCACAAGAAACGCATCCGAAAAAGTCCCTCAATACCGGAACTGAATCAATGGTAGAAACTTCTGCACTGACATCCGCCACGAAGGCCCAATTAAGAAAAGCAATCCTTCCCAGCCATCCGCTAGTCTTTGGAATACCAACCACTTTGCTAGAACATAATTCGATGCACCTTGCCACACAACTTGTGACATTTTCCGACATAGCCCATAGCACAATAGTCTATAATAACCCAACACTGAGACAACCAGTCTACACGCCAATATCATATCCAAAATCCAATATACCAAGCAAAGAAAGACCCACTCGGGCCTCCAAATCCCAATCCCAAGCAAAGAAAGACAACTGGGGTTCGCAATTGCGAACCCCGACCAAAACGTGGGAATTGCGAATTATGCTCCGCATTTGCGAAGCCCAGCCATGAACGAGACCTTCGCGTTTGCGAACATGGTATCGCATTTAAGAGCCCCCCCATAGTTGAATTGCGATAGGGAACTTTGCATTTGCGAAACTAGGCAGGCCTGGGGACTTTCGCATTTGCAAGTCAAACCATCGCATTTGTGATAGTGCCCGAGTTTCCGAGACTTCACAATTGCGAAGCAATGCTCGCATTTGCGAGCTCGCAATTGCAAGTCCTCCCTTCGCATTTGCGAAGATCATATAAGCCAACATACCAGATTTTCAAAAAATGGAAAAATGCAATTTGACGCCTATCCAAAACTAACCCAAGCCCCCGGGGCTCCAAACCAAACATGCACTCAACCTCAAAAACATCGTACGGAATTACTTGTGTGATCAAATCGCCAAAATAACATCATATACATCCGATTAAGCCTCAAAATCCATGATTTTCTTCTAAGTTTCATAAACTTTCAAATTTGAAACTTATAGTCCGAAACACGTCAAACGACATCCTTCTTCAACCAAACTTTACAGATAGGGCTTAAATCATATATAACAATTGTACCGGGTGTCGGAACCAGAATACGAGCCCGATACCATAGTCTTTTAATCAATTTTTATTTCCATTTTCCTTAATAATTTTAGAAAAATAATTTCACAGAAAAATACTTTTACCCGAGTTCTAGACCTCGAAATTCGACTCCATGCACATGCCTGAGTCCTATATTTTTCTACGGACCTTCCGGGACCGTCCAATCTCGGGTCCTGGTCCGTTTACCCAAAATGTTGACCAAAGTCAACTTAATCATATTAATATCAAAATTCACCATTTTTCACACAGAACTCATATATAAGCTTTCCGGCTATGTGCTCGGACTGCGCACACAAATCGAGGCAAGTAAAAATGAGGTTTTCAAGGCCTCGGAAGTGCGGAATCAAAGAGAAAAATGGCGATGACCCCTTTGGGTCATCACATTTTCCACCTCTAAAACAAC
Organism: Nicotiana glauca; assembly: GCA_026770625.1. Lineage (NCBI taxonomy): Eukaryota > Viridiplantae > Streptophyta > Magnoliopsida > Solanales > Solanaceae > Nicotiana > Nicotiana glauca. The sequence continues at coordinate 265,601 of MU743662.1, read as the reverse complement.
CGTTCATCCTCGAACGGACAAAAAAAAGAAGTACCCGAGTTAGGAAATAGATGAGGATAGGGGCTCCGCATATCAGACTCGGACTCCCAGGTTGATGCTTCAGGAGGTTGACCTCTCCATTGGACACGCACTGAAAGAAAAATCTTTGACCTCAACTGTCGAACCTGCCGGTCTAGTATAGCTACCGGCTCTTCCTCGTAAGATAGATCCTTGTCCAACTGGACAGTGGTGAAATCTAACACGTGGGCTGGATTGCCGTGATACCTCCGAAGCATGGACACATAAAACACTGGATGCACGGCAGACAAGCTGGGTGGCAAGGCAAGTCTATAAGCCACCTCTCCCATACGATCGAGAATCTCAAATGGTCCAATGAACCTAGGGCTAATCTTTCCCTTCTTCCCAAATCTCATTATCCCCTTCATTGGAGATACACGGAGCAATACTCGATCACCAACCATGAAAGATACATCTCGAACCTTGCGATCCGCATAACCCTTTTGCCGCGACTGAGCTGAACGAAGCCTGTCCTGAATGATCTTGACCTTATCCAAGGCCTCTTGAACTAAATCTGTACCCAATAACCAAGCCTCTCCCGGCTTAAACCATCCGACTGGAGACCGATATCGCCTACCATACAACGCCTCATATGGAGCCATCTGAATGCTGGACTGGTAGCTGTTGTTGTAGGCAAACTCTGCTAAAGGCAAGAACTGGTCCCACGAGCCTCCAAAAATCAATGACACAGGCTCGGAGCATATCCTCCAATATCTAAATAGTCCTCTCGGACTGGCCGTCCGTCTGAGGATTGAACGCTGTACTCAACTGAACCTGGGTGCCCAACTCCTGCTGAATTGCTCTCAAGAAGCGCGAGGTAAACTGTGTACCCTGGTTCGAAATGATTGATGCCGGCACCCCATGAAGGCGAACAATCTCTTGGATGTAGATCTCAGCTAACCTCTCCAATGAATAAGTGGCTGAAATAGGAATAAAATGCGCTGACTTGGTCAGCTTATCAACAATGACCCAAATAACATCAAACTTCTTCCGAGTCATCGAAAGTCCAGTAACGAAATCCATGGTAATCCTCTCCCACTTCCACTCGGGAAGCTCAATCCTCTGGGGCAAACTACTAAGCCTCTGATACTCATACTTGACCTGCTGACAGTTCAAACACCTAGCCACATATGCAACAATATCTTTCTTCATCCTACGGCACCAATAATGCTGCCGCAAGTCTTGGTACATCTTCGCGGTGCCCGGGTGAATAGAATACCGAGAACTATGGGCCTCTGTTAAGATCAACTCTCGAATCCCATCGACATTGAGCACAGAAACTTTCCCCTGCAACCTCAAAACACCACCATCATCTAAGGTCACTTTCATGGCACCTCCACGGTGCACCGTGTCTCTCAGGACACATAAATGGGGATCATCAAACTGCCGATCATAGATACGCTCCAATAATGAAGAATAAGTGACCGTGCAAGCTAACACTCTACTAGGTTCATAAATGTCCAACCTCACAAACTGATTGGCCAAGGCCGGAATATCCAAAGCAAGCGGTCTCTGGCTGACCGAAACATAAGCATGACTACCCATGCTAGCGGAATTCCTACTCAATGTATCAGCCACCACATTGGCTCTTCTCGGGTGGTATAAAATAGTAACATCATAATCCTTCAATAGCTCCAACCACCTCCGCTGCCTCAGGTTCAACTCCTTCTGCTTGAACAAGTACTGCAGACTTTTGTGATCAGTGTATACCTCACATGTCATGCCATATAAGTAGTGCCTCCAAATCTTCAAAGCATGAACAATGGCTGCCAACTCTAGATCATGAACCGGATAATTCTTCTCGTGGATCTTCAATTACTTCAAAGCATAAGCAATGAATCTACCATTTTGCATCAATACCGCACCAAGACCAATACGGCAAGCATCAAAATAAAATGTATAAGGCCCTGAGCCTATGGGCAAAACGAATATCGGTGCCGCAGTCAGAGCTGTCTTGAGTTTCTGAAAGCTTTCCTCACACTCGTCTGACCATCTGAACTGGGCACCCTTCTGGATCAACCTGGTCATCGGTGTTGCTATGGATGAAAACCCCTCTACGAACTGGCGGTAATAACCTACTAACCCCAAGAATCTCCGAATCTCAGTAGCTAATGCTAGTCGAGGCCAGTCCACCTGAATACCTATGCTGATACGACATGACCCAGAAATGCAACTGAACTCAACCAGAACTCGCACTTCGAGAACTTAGCATACAACTGAATATCCTTCAGCGTCTGAAGAATCACTATGAGGTGTTGCTCGTGCTCCTCCCGGCTACGGGAGTACACCAGAATATCATCAATGAAAACTATCACGAACACTCGATTCATCAACTCTATAAATGCTGTTGGGGCATTGATCAACCTTAATGACATGACCAAAAACTCATAATGCCCATACCGAGTGCAAAATGCTATCTTAGGGACATCAGACGCCCTAATCCTCAACTGATGATAGCTGGATCTCAAGTCTATCTTTGAAAACACCTTCGCACCCTGAAGCTGGTAAAAAAGTCATCAATCCTCGGCAGTGGATACTTGTTCTTAATCGACAGCTTGTTCAATTTCCATTAATCAATGCACATCCTCATAGATCCATCCTTTTTCTTCACAAATAACATTGGCGCACCCCATGGAGAAACACTAGTCCTGATAAAACCCTTCTCTAGCAAATCTTGCAATTGGTCCTTTAACTCCTTCAACTCTGGCGGGGCCATGTGATACGGTGGAATAGAAATGGGCTGCGTGCCTGGGGCCAGATCAATATAGAAATCAATATCCCTATCGGGCGGCATACCGGGCAGGTCTGAAGGAAAAACCTCAGGGAACTCCCGGACAATAGGAACAGAGTCAATAGAAGGAACCTCTGTATTGGAATCGCGAACTTACGCCAGATAAGTTAAACACCCCTTCTCGGCCAAGCGTCGAGCCTTTACATATGAAATAACACTGCGGGCAGCATATCCTAGGGTCCCTCTCCACTCCAGTCGGGGCAAATCTGGTAAAGCCAAGGTCACGGTCTTGGCGTGACAATCCAAGATAGCATGATACGGGGACAACCAATCCATCCCATATATAACGTTGAAATCCACCATGTCTAAAAGCAATATTAACATGGGTCTCAAGACCCTGAAACACTACCACACATGAACAATGAACTCGGTCGACCATTATAGAATAACGCAACGGTGTAGATACATATACAGGAATACCCAAAGTATCACCATGCATAGCCAGGTAGGGTGCAAAATAGGACGACACATATGAATACGTAGACCCAGGGTCAAATAGCACTGAAGCATCCCTATCACTAGATAGAATAGTACCTGTAATAACAACATCCGAAGACTCAGCCTCTGGCTTGGCTGGCAAAGAATAACACCGGGGTTGGGCCCCACCTCATTGAACTATGTCTCATAGACGATCGACTACTGGTTGACCTCTACCTCTGCCGGTCCGAGTTCCACCTCTACGGTCCCTACCTCCACCTCTATGATCCCTACCCCCGCCTCAAGTTGGCTGGGCAAGCTGTGGATCACCTGGTGCCTGAATCATGGGGCGAGGACCCTGCTGCTGAGAACTACCCAAGGCTCAAGGGCAAAATCTGACAATGTGACCGGGGTCACCACACCCGTAACAAGCCCTCGGCTATTGAGACTGCTGGCCCAATCAACCTGAATGTACTCCTCAGAAGATCTTAAGTGGAGGTGCATTGATGGGCTGCTGATCAGAATAATGTTATTGAGAACTACCACCGCCTGGAGTACCATGAGAAACCTGGAGTGCTGACTGAAAGGGTCTCGGTGGATGACCTCTACCATAAGAATCCCTACCTCCAGATGAGGTAACACTGAACCTACCAGAATGATGAGGCCTCTTATACAACACATGACCACCCCCTCGTGCTTGGGCCATCTCAACTATGTGGGCCGCATTGGCCGCTTCCTGAAAGGAAATCTCACTACTAGCTTCCAAAGCCATCTGGAGACGGATCGACTGAATCAATCCATCAATAAACCTCCACACTCTCTCTCACTAAGTGGGGAGTATAACAGTAGCATGGCATGCCAAATCAATGAACCGAGTTTCATACTGTGTGACTATCATGGAGCCCTGCTGGAGGCGCTCGAACTGCATGTGAAGTGCATTCTGCTGAGTGACTGGGAGAAACTTCTCCAAAAATAACTCCGCGAACTGATCCCATGTCAATGCTGGAGAACCTGCTGGTCAAGATAGGCAATAGTCCCTCCACCATGTCTTGGCGGATCCTGCAACCCGGAAGGTGGCAAAATCGACCCCGTTGGTCTCCACAATACCCATGGTCCTGTAGATCCTCTGATGAAGCACCGCTTAATGTGGTGGTAAAGAGCTTGGAGAATCGATCAAGTCTCTACAAAGCATCCGAAGACATGGCCGCTCCATCGCCGGCCTGGGCTGCAATACCTGGCTGAGCTGTCACAGTTGGTTGAACCATTGGGACATGAGTCTGGGGAACTACCGGCTCCGGAGTACGTGTAGCAGGAGTCTGAACTCCTCCTCCAGCCTGAGAAGTGGCCGGTGCTACAGGCAGCAAACCCGCTCTAGTGACACTCTCCATAAAGCTTGCCAATCTGACTAAAGCGTCCTGAAGATCTGGGGTGACCATGACCCCTCCTGGGAGCTGAGCTGGGCCTACCAGAGCTGTTGGGGCTGGAATCTCCTCATCGTAGTCAGTATGAGGCTCCACCTCTAGGACTGCTGCCCGGGGCTGAGCTCTGCCCCAGCCTCGGCCTCTGGCACGGCCTTGGGCTCTGCCTCTCGCAGGAGCTGCTACTGGGGGCTCGGGCTGCTGCACGGTAGAAAAGGAAGCACGTGTTCTCGGCATCTGCGAAAGAACAGAGTGGAAAGACAATCAGTATTTGAGAAACAAAATCGCACGACAAGAAAGAACAGAAGTGAAACTTTTCCTAACTCCGTAGCCTCTGGGGATAAATTACAGACGTCTCTGTACCTATCCCTCAGACTCTACCAAGTTTGTCCGTGAGTAGAGATACCTATGCAACCTAGAGCTCTGATACCGACTTGTCACGACCCGGATTTCCCACCATCGGGAGTCGTGAAGGCGCCTACTGTTGGAGCTAGGCAAGCCAAGAATTAAAACATATTCGGATAACAACACAACAATAATAAAGTAACATATCTTTAAATGAAAGCGGAAATCTTTTATAACATAAATAACTGAAAACCTAAAATGCGAAAGTTTAATATTTCACTACCCAAGTATGGAGTCGCTACCTCACGAACCACTAAAGAGTGCTACAAACAAGTCTGAATAGAGCATACATAATGTCTGTCTCGGTACAATGAAAACAAATTGAAAACATGGAAAGGGACTTCGGCCTGCAAATGCCAGCTAGGCTACCTCGTAAGTCCCTGGACTGAAGTCAGCTTCTGATCAATACACTACTGTTGTGGTCCAAAACTGCTCAGGTATCATGATCTGTGCAAAAAGCACAGAAGTGTAGTATCAGCACAATCGACCCCATGTGCTGGTAAGTTCCTGGCCTAACCCCGACGAAGTAGTGACGAGGCTAGACAGGACTACCAAATCAACCTGTGCAGTTCAACATATATATATGCAATAAAAGGAAAGAATACCAAAATTAAACAGTTAAAAAAGGAGGGAAGCATACTATGGGGGAGTACAATCCGGATATAAAGCTAACAACTTAAGAAAGAAACAGGGCAGTGACAATAATTAATAAAAGCAGGAAAATCAATAGTTGCACGGCATCAACCTTCGTGCTTTTACTCTCATTCTCACCAAAGTAATCAAATAAAATGCACGGCATCACGCTTAGTGCTTTCCCTCACATAACTCTCATTTCATGGCATGGAATGATCCTTCATGCAATTATCATCAAATCAGAGCACTGAATGTCCCTTCGTGCATAAATAATAAAAACATGGCATGGATTGACCCTTCGTGCAAATATAATCAAAACATGGCACGGAATGACCCTTCGTGCAAATATAATCAAAACATGGCACGGAATGACCCTTCGTGCAAATATAATCAAAACATGGCATGGAATGACCCTTCGTTCAAATATAATCAAACATGGCACGGAATGACCCTTCGTGCAAATATAATCAAATATGGCACAGAATGACCCTTCGTGCAAACATAATCAAACATGTCATAGAATGACCCTTCGTGCATTATCACTCTTCCTCACCCAAACAACAATCACAACCAAACGGGCGAAGGAATAAGCAAATAATAAGAAATGTCCCGGCAAGGGAAAACACAATTAAATAGTTAATTCCCGGCAAGGGAGCAACAATAACAACTTTCATACCTCGGCAAAGGAGATAATCAATATACTCAAACCATCCCGGCAAGGGATTAATCATATCTCATTCCATTTCTTTTATTCTTACTCAATAGTATTTTTATCGTTCGAGCCAACGCTCCAAGGAATTCACAATTCATAACAAATCCTCATACTCTTCACATTATGTAGAATTCATCAATTAGCATGGAAGAGTCCCAAAATATCAGAATAAGTATAAAAAAGGACCCGCATTCATGCTAGACATTGGTGTATAGATACTCGTCACTATGCCTATACAACGTATTCAATCATTTAGCAATTAGCAATTAATAACACTCTAATCCTATTCCCTCAAGCCAAAGTTAGATCAAACACTTACCTCAAATGCTCCAAAAATCCATTCAAGCCTCTAATATAGCTTTACCCCCCGAATTCACCACAAAACCGCTCGAATCTAGTCATAAATTACTTGAATGTATAAAAAAAATGCTAATTGAATCAACTTGAATGTGTGACAATGAATTTCCCAAAGTTTTACTCAATAATTCCCAAAATTCCCCTGTGCCCACGTGGTCAAAACCCGAGGTTCGAACCAAAACCCGGTTACCCATTCCCCCATGAGTTCATATCTATGATTTGTTTTGAAATCGGACCTCAAATTGAGGTCCAAATCCCCAATGTTAAGAAAACCTAGGTTCTACCAGAAATCTCCATCTTCACCGATGAAAAACCTTGATTTTAAGATGAAAACATGATAAACGATGTTAAATATTGAAGAAATTGAGTGAAAATCAACTTACAATTGTTTTGGAATGAGGTTTGCTCTTGAAAAATAGCCTATGGTGTTTTAGTTTTGGAGGAATGTAAAAAATGAAGCTTAAAATCGTCTAAGTATGAAAAATGTAGGTCTTTGATATGGGAATTGCGAACTCTGCTTCGCATTTGTGAAGCCAGGCCATGAACAAGACCTTCGCATTTGCGAACATGGTCTCGCATTTACGACCCCCCCTCCCAGTCGCAATTGCGATGGGGAACTTTACATTTGCGAAACTAGGCAGGCCGGGGGACTTTTGCATTTGCGAGCCAAACCATCGCATTTGCGATAGTGCCCGATTTTCCCAGACTTTGCAATTGCGAGTCCTCCCTTCGCATTTGCGAAGATAACAGAAGCCAGCATACCAGATTTTCGAAAAATGGAAAAATGCAATCTGACGCCTATCCAAAACTCACCTGAGCCCCCGGGGCTCCAAACCAAACATGCACTCAACCTCAAAAACTTCGCACGTGCTTACTTGTGCGATCAAATCACCAAAATAACATCATATACATCAGATTAAGCCTCAAAATCCATGATTTTCTTCTAAGTTTCATAAACTTTCAAATTTGGAACTTATAGGCCGAAACACGTCAAACGACGTCCGTCTTCAACCAAACTTTACAAATAGTGCTTAAATCATATATAAGACTTGTACCGGGCGTCATAACCAGAATAAGAGCCCGATACTATAGTCTTTTAATCAATTTTCATTTCCATTTTCCTTAATAATTTTAGAAAAATAATTTCACAGAAAAATTCTTTTATTCGGGTTCTAGACCTCGAAATTCGACTCCAGGCACATGCCCGAGTCCCATATTTTTCTACGGACCTTCCAGGACCGTCCAATCTCGGATTTGGGTCTGTTTACCCAAAATGTTGACCAGAGCCAACTTAATCATATTAATATCAAAATTCACCATTTTTCACACAGAACTCATATATAAGTTTTCCGGCTATCCGCTCGGACTGTGCACACAAATCGGGGCAAGTAAAAATGAGGTTTTCAAGGCCTCGAAAGTGCGGAATCAAAGACAAAACCGACGATAACCCCTTTGGGTCGTCACATTCTCCACCTCTAAAACAACCGTTCGTCCTCGAATGGACAAAAGAAAGAAGTACCTGAGTTAGGAAATAGATGAGGATAGCGGCTCCGCATATCAGACTCGAACTCCTAGGTCGATGCCTCAGGAGGCTGACCTCTCCACTGGACACGCACTGAAGGAAAGCTCTTCGACCTCAACTGTCGAACCTGTCGGTCTTGAATAGCTACCGGCTCCTCCTCGTAAGACAGATCATTGTCCAACTGGACAGTGCTGAAATCTAACACGTGGGCTAGATCGCTGTTATACCTCCGAAGCATGGACACATAAAACACTGGATGCACGACTGACAAGCTGGGCGGCAAGGCAAGTCTGTAAGCCACCTCTCCCACAAGATCGAGAATCTCAAATGGGCCAATGAACCTAGGGCTAAGCTTTCCCTTCTTCCCAAATCTCATCACGCCCTTCATAGGCGATACACGGAGCAATACTCGCTCACTAACCATGAAAGCTACATGTCGAACCTTGCGATCAACATAACTCTTTTGCCGCGACTGATCCAAACGAAGCCTGTCCTGAATGATCTTGACCTTATCTAAGGCCTCCTGAACTAAATCTGTACCCAATAACCAAGCCTCTCCCGACTCAAACCATCCGACTGGAGACCGACATCGCCTACCATACAACGCCTCATATGGAGCCATCTGAATGCTGGACTGGTAGATATTGTTGTAGGCAAACTCTGCTAAAGGCAAGAACTGGTCCTACGAGCCCCCAAAATCAATGACATAGGCTCGAAGCATATCCTACAATATCTGAATAATCCTCTCGGACTGGCCGTCTGTCAGAGGATGGAACACTGTACTTAACTGAGCCTAGGTGCCCAACTCCTACTGAAATGCTCTCCAGAAGCGCAAGGTAAACTGCGTACCCCGGTCCAAAATGATAGATGCCGGCACCCCATGAAGGCGAACAATCTCTCGGATGTAGATCTCAACTAACCTCTCTGATGAATAAGTGGATGCAATAGGAATAAAATGCGCTGACTTGGTCAGCCTATCAACAATGACCCAAATAGCATCAAACTTCTTCCGAGTCATCGAAAGTCCAGTAAGGAAATCCAAGGTAATCCTCTCCCACTTCCACTCGGGAAGCTCAATCCTCTGGAACAAACCACCAGGCCTCTAATACTCATACTTGACCTGCTGACAGTTCAAACACCTAGCCACATATGCAACAATATCTTTCTTCATCCTACGCCACCAATAATGCTGCCGCAAGTCCTGGTGCATCTTCGCGGCGCCCGGGTGAATAGAATACCGAGAACTATGGGCCTCTGCTAAGATCAACTCTCAAATCCCATCGACATTGGGCGCACAAACTCACCCCTGCAACCTCAAAACACAATCATCATCTAAGGTCACCTTCATGGCACCTCCACGCTGCACCGTGTCTCTCAGGACACATAAATGGGGATCATCAAACTGCCGATCATGGATATGCTCCAATAATGAAGAACGAGTGACCGTGCAAGCTAACACTCTGCTAGGCTCAGAAATGTCCAGCCTCAAAAACTGATTAGCCAAGGCCTGAATATCCAAAGCAAGCAATCTCTGGCTGACCGGAACATAAGCAAGACTACCCATGTTGGCGGACTTCCTACTCAATGCATCGACCACCACATTGGCTCTTCCCGGGTGGTACAAAATAGTAACATCATAATCCTTCAATAGCTCCAACCACCTCCACTGCCTCAAGTTCAACTCCTTCTGCTTGAACAAGTACTGTAGACTCTTGTGATCAGTGTACACCTCACACGTGAAACCATATAAGTAATGCCTCCAAATCTTCAAAGCATGAACAATGGCTGCCAACTCTAGATTATTAACCGGATAATTCTTCTTATGGATCTTCAATTGCCTAAAAGCATAAGCAATGACTCTGCCATTCTGCATCAATACCGCACCAAGACCAATATGGGAAGCATTAAAATAAACTGTATAAGGCCCTAAGCCTATGGGCAAAACCAATATCGGTGCCGTAGTCTGAGCCGTCTTGAGCTTCTGAAAGCTCTCCTCACACTCATCCAACCATCTGAACTGGGCACCCTTCTGGGTCAACCTGGTCATCGGGGCTGCTATGGATGAAAACCCCTCTACGAACCGGCGGTAATAACCTGCTAACCCCAAGAAACTTTGGATCTCAGTAGCTGATGCTGGTCGAGGCCAGTTCTTGACAACCTCAATCTTCTACGGGTCCACCTGAATACCCTCTGCTGATACGACATGACCCAGAAATGCAATCGAACACAACCAGAACTCGCACTTTGAGAACTTAGCATACAACTGACTATCCTTCAGAGTTTGAAGAACCACTCTGAGGTGCTGCTCGTGCTCCTCCCGGCTACGGGAGTACACCAGAATATCTTCAATGAAAACTATCATGAACAAGTCTAGATAAGGCCTGAACACTCAATTCATCAACTCTATAAATGCTGTTGGGGCATTGGTCAACCCAAATGATATGACCAAAAACTTATAATTCCCATATCGAGTGCAAAATGCTATCGTAGGGACATCAGGTACCCTAATCCTTAGCTGATGATAGCCGGATTTCAAGTCTATCTTTGAAAACAAATCATCAGTCCTCGGCAGTGGATACTTGTTCTTAATCGGCACCTTGTTCAATTTCCGGTAATCAATGCACATCCTCATCAATCCATCCTTTTTCTTCACAAATAACACATGCGCACCCTATGAAGAAACGCTAGGCCTGATATAACCTTTCTCTAGCAAATCTTGCAACTGGTCCTTTAACTCCTTCAACTCTGGCGAGGCCATACGATACGGCAGAATAGAAATGGGCTACGTGCCTGGGGCCAGATCAATACATAAATAAATATCCCTATTGGGCGGCATACCCGGCAAGTCTGAAGGGAAAAACTCAGGGAACTCCCGGACAATAGGAACATAGTCAATAGAAGGAACCTCTGTACTGGAATCGCGAACATACGCTACATAAGCTAAACACTCCTTCTCAACAATGCGTCGAGCCTTTACATATGAGATACCATTGCGGGCGGCATGTCTTGGGGTCCCTCTTCACTCTAATTGGGGAAAATGTGGTAAAGCCAAGGTCACGGTCTTGGCATGACATTCCAAGATAGCATTATACGGGGAAAACCAATCTATCCCATATATAACATCGAAATCCACTATGTCTAAAAGCAATAAATTAACACGGGTCTCAAGACACTGAAACACTACAACACAGGAATGATGACCTCGGTCGACCACTATAGAATCACCCAACTGTGTAGATACATATACAGGAATACCCAAAGCATCACTACGCATAGCTAGGTAGGGTGCAAAATAGGACAACACATATGAATATGTAAAACCAGGGTCAAATAGCACGAAGCATCCCTATCACAGACCATAATAGTACCTGTAATAACAACAACTGAAGACTCAGCCTCTGGCTTGGCCGGCAAAGCATAATACCGGTGCTGGGCCCCACCTCCCTAAACCATGTATCTGGGATGATCGACTACTGGCTGACCTCTACCTATGCCGGTCCGAGCTCCACCTCTACGATCCCTACCTCCACCTCTATGATCCCTACCCCCGCCTCTAGCTGGCTGGGCAAGCTGTGGATCACCTGGTGCCTGAATCATGGGGCGAGGACCCTGCTGCTAAGAACTACCCGAGGCTCGAGGGAAAAATCTGACAATGTGACCTGGGTCACCACACCCATAACAAGCCCTCAGCTGCTAAGACTGATGGCCCTGTAGACCTGAATATCCTCCTGGGAAGCTCTTAAGTGGAGGTGCACTGATGAGATGCTGATAAGAATAATGCTGCTAAGAACCACCACCGCCTGAAGTACCATGAGAAACCTGGAGTGCTGACTGAAAGGGCCTCGTTGGATGGCCTCTACCATAAGAATCCCTATCTCCAGATGAGGTACCACTGAACCTACCAGAATGACGGGGCCTCTTATCCGACTCATGACCAACCCCTCGTGCTAGGGCCATCTCAACTCTGCAGGCCGCATTGGCCGCCTCCTGAAAGAAAATCTCACTACCAGGTCCCATAGCCATCTGGAGACGGATCGGCTGAATCAATCCATCAATAATCCTCCGCACGCTCTCTCGCTCAGTGGGTAGTATAACAATAGAATGGTGTGCCAAATCAATGAACCGAGTCTCATACTGTGTGACTGTCATGGAGCACTGTTGGAGGCACTCGAACTGCCTACGAAGTGCCTCCCGCTGAGTGACTGGGAGAAACTTCTCCAAAAATAACTCCGCAAACTGATCCCATGTCAATGTTGGAGACCCTGCTGGTCCAGATAGGCAATAGTCCCTCAACCAAGTCTTGGTGGATCCTGCAAGCCGGAAGGTGGCAAAATCGACCCCGTTGGTCTCCACAGTACCCATGGTCCTAATGATCTCATGGCAGCTAAATAGGAAATCCTGTGGATCCTCTGATGATGCACCGCTGAATGTGGTGGTGAAGAGCTTGGAAAACCAATCAAGTCACCATCGCCGGCCTGGGCTACAATACCTGGCTGAGCTGTCACAGCTGGCTGAACCACTGGGACATGAGTCTAGGGAGCTACTTGCTCTGGAGTACGTGTAGCAGGAGTCTGAACTCCTCCTCTAGCCTGAGAAGTGGCCGGTGCTACTGGCAGCAAGCCCGCTCTAGTGACACTCTCCATAAAGCTTGCCAATATAAAAAACTCAAACCCTAGTTCATAAGTTTTAAGCTCAATTTCCATGAATTTCTAGACCAATTTCAAAATATAATCAAGTTTTAAGACCAAGATTCTTACCTCACGTCGATTACTCTTGAATCCCTCTGAAATCCCCGTCCAAAATCTCCCAAGGACATTCAAAAATGGAGGAAAATAGCTTAACTCGCGGAACAAAATAACACTTTAAAACCTTTTCTGCCCAGGCCTTTTTTCTCTTATGCAGTTCCCATCTCGCTTCTGCGACTTTCGTTCCTGCGGAAATTCTTCGCTTTTACGGAACTTCACTAATAGACCATAACCGCTTTTACGGTCAATACTCGTTTCTGCAAGCACCGCTTATGTGGTAAAACTCCCGCTTCTGTGGAGTCTCTCTCAACTACACGTAATCGCTTCTGCGACCTCCACGCCACATCTGCGTAGCCGCCTATGCGGTCCCTTTTCCGCAAATGCGGAAATGAATGAACTAGCAAAACCAAACCATGCAACAAACTCCAAACTCTCCGTTTAACCACCCGAACTCACCCCGAGGCCCCCCAGGCCTCAATCAAATGCACAAACATGTCCTATTACCTTATTCAAACTTGCTCGAATAATCAAATCACTATCGTTAACATCAAAATAATCAAATATCACCAAATCAAAACCTAACTTCTTCAAGAACTTCCGAAATGCACTTTCGATCAAAAACCCGACCAAACGATGTCCGAAGGACCTGAAAATTTGCAAACATATCCAAAATCACCTAACGAAACTACAGCAACTCTCGGAATTCCATTCCTACCCTCGGATCAAATTCTCACCCATCAACCGGAATTCGCTAATATACTAACTTCGCCAAAATAGGCTAACTTCTACATCGAGCCTCCAAATTTACTTCCGATTGCGCTCCTAAGCCTTAAATCATTCCCCGTGACTAACCGAATCATCGAAAATCCATTCCTAGCCCTTTAACTCAAAAGTCAACTTCCGGTTGACTTTTCCAAACTAGCTTTCCCTTAAAGAGACTAAGTGTCTCATTTTTCACCAATACTAATCCAAATCAACTCTAACACACCACATACTGATAATGAAACATGAAGAAGCATTAAACGGGAAAAATGGAGCAGTAACACATGAGAATACAGGTCGGGTCATCACATCCTCCCCAACTTAAACCAACGCTCATCCTCGAGCGTAACCAGGGTTGTCCTAGATGCCAACCAATAGCAGAATAACTTTACCAAGCATATACCCGGGGCGATACCATGTCACCCTATCTCGCATAGGTCCGATAATACCACATAGCTAAAATCTCACAATCCATCTAGACCATAAATCGTAGAACCACATTGCACTTTCCAAAATCATACACAAGATCGGAACCGCACATCTACACTCACAATAAGTCTGAACCAGCTGTAATAACCCATACCTGTAACCTCAGGTGCAATAATATGATATACTACATAATCCAGACACTCGAAGCGATAACTTCTGTTCAAAGCATTTGCCCACAACACCCGAATACCGGTGGAAAAACCTCTTATCAACAAAGGTCTTATTCCAGAACTTTCATATACTGCCAACGAATAATGAAACACACAATAAACTGTAACAATATCTCAGATCAACCATTCATGAAGTCACTCCCCTTTTGGCTACTACCGCAACAGATTTCCGAGCCGAACCTCGATATTAACCTTCCAATGAGCTGAAACTAAATGCGTTTGTATCCATTAATGACCCCCAACGATCACTTTGGGTCCAACACACCACTCTGGTGATATGACACCTCAACACCGGCCTAAGCCACAACTTGCATAATACACGCACCAATGAGAGACGGTCTGAACATACTCAAATCATGAAAATGTCTCAAACAAAAGAGTTGTACCTTAAGCTCATCAATACCATTACAACACAAGGCCGGGACCCCGTCCCACATCATAGAAATAGAATACCTGAACCTACACCGAAGGGTCTAATCTCCACGTAGCAACGCTATAATGCGCGATCTTATCCAAATACTGTTACACATGAAGCACCTCAAGTCGCTATACTCGAAATTGACAACTACGCACGATTGACATCTAGAACCCAAACAAATCATTATACCCATGGTGAAGCAAGTAATATGCATCATACAATCCTGAAAGGACACAACCGATGCACCATTCGCCGAGCAGCGCCCAATATGGACTTTCCTTAGAACCCAGGAAGCAAGGCATACAAATTGCATATGGAACACTATTCTCGACATTACACTATTGCGGCGTGCAACCCGATCCATATAACATACCCACGGCAGTATGCCATCTAGTCCACACATACTCATGGTGGCATGCCACCCGATCCATACATACCCATGGCGGCATGCCACCCGATCCATATACCTATCTCACATAAGGAGATGCACATCGAGCCAAATTTGCTCATTACAACAAAATATCGAGTACCAGTCGTAAGCATACCGAGTGCATAAAATATCTACATATAGCGTTATAAGCTACAAAACTCAAGCACAACTGAGGTCTCCCCCTCAACTTCCACTATGAGTACTGATAGCAACTCACCATATGTGCCCATAGCCAGAAAATCATAACATCTCGCAACGCAGAAGACAACTCCTATATCTCTCCAGATCGCTGATAAGCTCAACAACGGTCGAGTCAACCTATCCCTCGACAATACAATTCAGAGCCAATCGAGTCAACTCAAACTGGAACACGCATCCGAAAAGTCCCTTAACACCGGAACTAGTTCAATAATAGCAATGTCTGCACTGACATCCATCATGAAGGCTCAATTAGGAAAAGAAATCCTTCCCAGCCATCCACTGGGTCTTTGAAATATAAACTACTCCACAAGAACATAAACCAATGCACCTCGCCATTCAAACCGTGGCGTTTCCGGCATAGTCCATAATGCAATAGTCCAGAATTAATCTAACACTGAAACAACCAGTCTAAACTCCAACATCACATCCAAAATCCAACATACCAGAACCGAAAAATTCATTCGAGCCTCCAAATCCCAATACTCACCAAACGGTGCCGATACACACGATCCACCATCACAAATAGCCCGAATATGAGGACTTCCGCCTCCAAGTCCACATAGCATACGAATCATCGTACTTGATCCCAATTTCACCGTCCGAACACGTGCCACAGTTAAATATCCAATAATTCCATGACACATACTCAAAAATCTCCCTGAGCCACCAAGCAAACCCGATTATCATTAGTCGATCTAACAAGAAAGTGCCGCAACACCACCAAGTACCATCACTTAATCACACTGCCCTTTATCTAAAATATATACTCTCATCAAATCACTTTCAAACAGCCGTACCATTTTCCTTGATTATATGAGGCTTCTCGCTGCCTAAGTGCTTTATGAATTTCCTTTCTAACCTGAACTGAAACTTATCTAATAACGAACTTCCATAGGTCTCATCTAGTAGAAAATCCTTACACATCTCATGCCTCTCACATTCGGAGAAGATGCACCTCTTCAACCACGGTAGCAATCAACAAGAACTCTCCAAATTTCATTTGCACAAACTAAACTGCCATGATTGAATCCTTCTAACCAAATCATGCTAAGCAAGTCGTCAAAACCCAAGAGCATTGCTGCGGAATTACATGTGCTAACTCATTACCTCGAATACAGCCATGAATCAATCATACCCAGTAGAACTCTCTGTGAATCTAACTCGGTTTCATTTAATTTCCAGGTGTGGATACATAGATTACCATAATTAACATAGAATATCACAAGTCTTAACAGCTTCTAATGAAACTCAGTCCCTAACCCCATATGCAACTTTAGAACTCTCAACTGACGTACGCAGACTCTTGAACCCGTTAGAACAATTCTCACAAGTAATTCACTCTTATTCAACTGCAATTTACCTGATTAAATATAAATAACCACACGTGCCTCATTAGCACTCTAACCCCGCAGGACATGATCTCATTCTGATACAGCCAAACAACTTCCTTCTCTTTACACTAAGCATCCTTTATCAACAACAGCTCAAGACATCCTATTATTTCCACACATCCACATAATACCATATAACCTTTGTCAAAATTTTGCTTCACTCGTGCTATCCTCAGCTCAATTTCTGCAACCAGATCTGATCCGCCAGCATATCTCGAAACAGAACCAACATAGCACACGACCGTGCAATCAGCTAATCAACATCAACCTCCCCAACTTGGCTCGAAGCCATAGACCAAAATATTTCAATAGTTCATAACACTTTTACTCCATTGATGCTGCAAAAACATAATGAGAATAAGCTCCAATCGGTTATAAGTTGTGAAACACAGATCTTCTAACCTGCACACAAGGACCATACCACGCTAGAACACTCTGTAGGAGATAGCCTACCTGCTTCGCCTCAACATAACATTTCCATATATCTTCCACCGTCATACACCTTCCACAATCGACTAGTCTTCCTGAGTCTGAACTCAAACCGCAACATGCTATATACTTCACTCCCCACTAGGAGACTTGAAAAGATTCTTCATGCACCCATAACTCGGGGCAACCCATCCAATCACAATAAAGATCAAACACTTAATGGTCCACCTATCACCCAGTAGACCTTCTTCGATACCTCCAAGTCATATAGGAACATCTCACAGTACCAACATACTCACCACATAGTTACCCAGACGTCACTCCCACTAATAGAGGCAATACTGAACATATAAGTTCATAACACTAGCTCGCACAATTAGCACCTTACTGCTCAATCCATAAGCAAAGATCCGGCCTCAAGTCCTCCAGACTGGCCGAACATAACCTCAAAGAAATCACATCTTGCCCCTCGATCGGGGAATCACAAGCCGTGAAGGCATATCTGATACTGAGCGCTCATGCGCGCATGCGAACGCGTGGAAGGAATTTCAAGAGTTGCTTTCCAAGCTGAATCAAGATCACACGATAAGAATTCAAGAATATGAAGTTTTTCCTAAAGGTTCTGCAGCCTCTCGAGGATAAATACAGACGTATCCGTACCGATCCGCGAGACTCTACTAAACCTGCTCATGACTCGTGAGACCTAGTAACCTAGGCTCTGATACCAACTTGTCACAACCCAATTCCCAAACCCGGTCGTGATGGCGCCTCTCGTGAAGACAAGGCTAGCCAACTAACCCGAATCGTTATTTTAACCATTTTTTTAAATATGAAGGAACAGTCTTATTATGATTTAATACAACAAGTAGCGGAAACACAACCCAAACCGGGGTGTCACTAGTCATGAGCGTCTAAAAAAGACTTAACACCACTACATGGCCAATAACATATACAAAAATAAAATCTAGAGTTCGGAAGATGAAGTCCGGTGCCGCGGACGCTGGCGGTCACCTTGCTCGGCTACAATAGTACTATCTTCGATCCGCTAATAACCCCATACCGGGTGCAGAATACCTGCAAATGCACGCAAGGTGCAGCAAGTAAAGTGAGTACTCCAACTCAATGAGTAATAAGGGTAAATAATAACTAAACAGCAATAAACAACGTAAAGCAAATCAACATGCTATATGGTACAGTGTAACCATTGAGAAAACAGGGAAAACGTTAAAATCCTTTAGAAAATATCTTAACTCAGTTCAAAACCTCTTTTGAAAATATCTTTTTTCCACAGTTAAGCAATTAAATGCGGAATAGGTAGTGCAAGTCAACACAAAAGTCTTCCCCTCGGGCACAAACAAGTATGCATAATTGAGCTTATAAACTTTCCCTACAGGCAATATTCTTGTTCCTGGTTAGCCCTCGTTACCTGACCCGTTTACATCATACAGCGTCATTGTTACCACTGTCTCAAATTTATCCTTTTTAACAGTGATCAGACAATATCAGTAGAGCAGATAAATATCTCAAGAAATAACACAAACAACGAATAATGCACAAAAGTATGAATGCAATGCAATGCATATGACGGTACACTCCGGTACCCACTACGGCGTGCAGTCCGATCCATTTAACGTCGACGTCACTCACTGGGGGTGTGTACAGACTTCGGAGGGGCTCCTACAGTCCAAGCGCAATATCAGCCATGTCTTGGCATCAAACAGGCTCTCGGCCTCAATATCAATACAACACCGCTGCGCCCAGCCCAAGCCACCCATATATTCAGAAATAAATATAACACTGCTGCGGTGTGCAACACGATCCATGCTCAGTCCAGAAATACCCATAAGCCACTTGGGCACTATTAACATGATAATCCTCAACTAAAAATGTCAATAAAATATTGTTTAAGTTTTCATGTCTTAGAAAAATGGCTGAGTTTGCAAAACAGTATTAAATCCCTTGAGCGAGATCAAATAATATGCAAGTAGTGCAAAAACAGTGATATCAATCCCCGAAGGGTTCACATAGTTGACACGAAGCCCCAAACATGGCAATTAGCCCAAATTACGATGATAACAAATAATTTCAGTCAAATACGTGGTAAAAATCAACAACCGGAACGGACCAAGTCAGAGTCCCCAATGGTGCTCTAACCCACATTCATATCCGGCGTGCAAGTCACCTAAATAAAGCACTATGATGTGCAAATCCGGGGTTTCAAACCCTCAGGATATCATTTACAGGCATTACTCACCTCGAACAGGCAAAATATCCAGCCCGCGACGCCTTTACCCCTCAAACCGGCCTCCACGTGCGTCGAATCTAACCGAAATCAGAGCGAATGCATCATAATATACTAAGGGGACAATACCAATCGAAAAAAATCGAGAAATAGCAAAAATCTCAAAACTAGCAAAACCCGAGCCCCAGGCCCGCTTCTTGAAAAATTACAAAACTCACATTACCGAATTCCTCTTCTCTCCATGAGTCCATACATACCAAGAATCCCCAAATCAGAGCTCAAATGACCTATCAAATCCAAATTTTTAAATATCAAAAACTCAAGCCCTAGTTCATAAGTTTTAGGCTCAATTTCCATGAATTTCTAGACCAATTTCACAATATAATCATGTTTTAAGACCAAAATTCTTACCTCACGTCGATTCCTCTTGAATCCCTCTGAAATTCCCGTCCAAAAGCTCCCACGGACATTCAAAAATTGAGGAAAATAGCTTAACTCGCAGAACAAAATAACACTTTAAAACCTTTTCTGCCCAGGCCTTTTTTCACTTCTGCGGTTCCCATTTCGCTTCTGCTACTTTCGCTCCTGCGGAAATTCTCCGCATTTGCGGAGCTTCACTAATAGACCATAACCGCTTTTACGGTCAATACTCGCTTCTGCGAGAACCGCTTATGCGGTCAAACTCTCGCTTCTGCGGAGTCTCTCTCAACTGCACAGAATCATTTCTGCGACCTCCACGCCGCATCTGCGTAACCGCCTATGCGGTCCCTTTTCCGCAAATGCGGAAATGACAGAACCAGCAAAACCAAACCATGCAACAAACTCCAAACTCTCCGTTTAACCACCCGGACTCACCCCGAGGCCCCCAAGGCCTCAACCAAATGCACAGACATGTTCTATTACCTTATTCAAACATGCTTGAATCATCAAATCACTATCGTTAACATCAAAATAATCAAATATATCCAAATCAAAGCCTAAGTTCTTCACGAACTACCGAAATGCACTTTCGATAAAAAACCCGACCAAACGATGTACGAATGACCTGAAACTTTGCACACATATCCAAAATCACCTAACGAAACTACAACAACTCTCGGAATTCCATTCCGACCCTCAGATCAAATTCTCACCCATCAACCGGAATTCGCCAACATACTAACTTCGCCAAAATAGGCTAACTTCTACATCGAGCCTCCAAATTTACTTCCGATTGCGCTCCTAAGCCTTAAATCATCCCCCGAAACTAATAGAATCATCGAAAATCCATTCCAAGCCCTCTAACTCACAAGTCAACTTCCGGTTAACTTTTCCAAACTAGCCTTCCCTTAAAAAGACTAAGTATCTCATTTTTCACCAATGCTAATCCAAATAAATTCTAACTCACCACATACTGATAATGAAACATGAAGAAGCATAAAACGGGAAAAATGGTGCAGTAACGCATGAGACGACGGGTCGGGTCGTTATATGAAGTTTTGTGGAAATGAATCGAACCTTTAGGATATGAATTAAAATTTTGGTTTATGTATTGGAATTTTAGATTATAAATTGATATTTTAGGATATGACTTGGACTTTTGTGGATATGAGTTGAACCTTTAGGATATGAATTGAAATTTTGGTTTATGTATTGGAATTTAAGATTATAAATTAAAATTATAGGATATGGGTTGAACTTTTGTGGATATGAGTTGAACTTTTGTGGATATGAATTGAATGTCACGACACCAGTTCACCCTCCATGAACATGCCGTGATGGCACCTAGTTCCTACAACTAGGTAAGCCTAACAATGTGGAAATCTAATATAACTTGCGGAATAACTAATTAAAACTGAACATATGTAAATTAATGACTGCATATAAGGCCGCTCAACCTATACAACCCAAAACAAATGCGGAACTCTACAACTCAATCCCAAAACCTAGAAACTCACGGGAAAAGCAGGCTAATAGAAACATAAAACACTTCTCTATCTCAAGAATATCTAAATAACTGAGAGAAAGGAATAAACTAGATACTAAAGCTGGAACAGAATAGAGACTCCTAGCCTGCAGACGCTGCAGATATACCTCGAAGTCTCCGTATAACTCCTCCCCTCAATGATAGTGCGCCTGAGTAGAGGTACCTGGACACAAAAAACATATGCAGAAGGGCATGAGTACACCACAACGGTACTCAGTAAGTGCCAAGCCTAACCTTGGTTGGGTAGTGACGAGGAAGGTCAGGGCCCTACTGAGATAAAACATAATAAATAATAAGATAACGGAAACTGTTTAAATAAAGCCTACAGTAAGAATCTAAAGAAGATAAATAAGGACGAACAATAATAAAAAGCAAAGGTAATAATATAAGGAATACTGCTCTCAACAAGGAATAATAGCCGGGGATCTCTTGGTATCTTCACCATATGCACCAGGGATCTCTTGGTATCCTCATTATATACACTGGGGATCTCTTGGTATCCCGAGGATCTCTTGGTATCCTCAATAAGAAAGTCGGGGATCTCTTGGTATCCCAATATACAGAAATACATGTGCCGGGCAAATCTTGGTATCCCGCACCCTCAATCCAGAATATATCAAGTACATGAGGATCTCCCGGGAAGCCGTCCCGTAGTCCCAAATTAAACACACAACAACGATAACTCAAAATCTCAGAATAAATGCTAAAATCAGTACAATTAATAGAAATTTCTAGCCTACATGCTTCACAAAATACAAATTGTACAGTTAAAGAATTAAGCAAGTAAGTCAGCTAAACATGCTTCTCTAAGCTAGCACAAGTTTAAACTTAAAGTGTAAAATTAACAAGTAAACAGGAAATCTCAATTTAAATACTTCAAGTAGAAACGGGTTTACAACAATTAGCTCAAGTACGTGCTCGTCACCTCACGTACGAGATATTCAAATATTCAAAGATCATGTTCTAAGGGGAAAAGGTCCCCCACACAAGGTTAGACAAGCCACGTACCTCGAACCGGCATAATATCACTAGGAACCACGCCCTTGCTACGAGTATCCGACTCCAAATGGCCCAAATCTATTAAATTCAATTACATATCGTAAATAGTACTCCAAACAACTAATTCCATTATTAAAATTAAAGCTAGGGCGTAAAAATATGTAAAATAACAAAAATGCCCTTCTGGCCAACGCCTTAGAATCAAAATTTTTTTCTCATTTTCAGAATCCCCGTACACGCACGTGTCCAACCATATAGAAATCTCCCAAATCGGAGGTCAATTGCTCACTCAAAACCCAATAGTTTGGTCTAAGAAGTTTTAACCAAATTCTTCAAGTTTTAACCCCAAATTCGAATTTTTATTGATGGATTTAACTACAAAATGATGAAATATAACTATAAGGGGTTAAAAAAATGTTACCCACTGATTTCCTCTTCAAAACGCTCTGAAAAATCGCCTTTACCCGAGTTCAAATTGAGTTTTCTAACTTACAAAATCAAAACCCTCGATTTTCTATATCTACACAGTCATTTCTGCTTCTACGGACAAAGGACCATTTCTGTAGTCCCGCTTATGCGGAAAATCAACCGCTTCGGCGGTTTGCACTTAAGGGACCGAATTTCGTTTCTGCGGATACACAACCGCTCTTGCGGTACCGCTTATGCGAAATATTGACCGCTTCTGCTGTTCCTGAGGGTGGAGACAATCTCGCTTCTGCGATGACCAAGGCCGCTTCTGCGTCTCCGCTTCTGCGGTTCCCAAGCCGCAGAAGTGAAAATATACTAGAAGCAGCAGAGCTGCTACTTCTCAACTTCCAAAATTTTCTGTTAACCTCCCGAATTCATCCCGAGGCCCCTAGGACCTCGACCAAAAACACCAGTACCACCTAATACCTTATTCAAGCTTGCACTAATATTGAAAACACTAAAACAACACTGGAAACCTGATTTAATCAATGATTCAAGCCTAAGAACCTCAAATTTCTTCCAAATACACTTTCGATCAAAAGCCTAACCAAAACCCGTCCGAATGACCTAAATTTTGCACACACATTCCAAATGACATGACGGAGCTACTGCAACTTCCGGAATTCCATTCCTACCCTCGGGTAAAAAACTCACTATTGGACTGGAAACTTCAAAATTACAAACTTCGGCATTTCAAGCCTAAATGAGCTACGAGCTTCCAAAATATATTCTGAACACACTCCCAGCCCAGGAATCACCTAATAGAGCTAGCAGAACCATCTAATTTTCAATCCTAGGTCGTCTTCACACCGATCCGATTACGGACCATTTTTCAACACTTAAGCTCTCATTTAGGGACTAAGTGTCCCAAAACACTCTGAATCCTAACACCGAACGTCCCAGCAAACCAAAATAGCAGAAATGAACTTAGGGGAAGAAATTAATGGGGTATGGGGGGCGTAAATTCCAAAAACGACCAGCCGGGTCGTTACATCCTCCTACACTTAAACATCCGTTCGTCCTCGAACAAGCATAAAGAACATACCTGAAGTAGTGAAAAGATGAGGTTACTGGCTGCACATATCCTGCTCGGTCTCCCAAGTCGCCTCCTCAGTCGGCTGACCCCGCCACTGAACCTTCACTGAAGCTACGCTCCTTGACCTCAACTTTCTGACCTGCCTATCCAATATAGCCACTGGCTCCTCTACATAGGATAGATCGTTGTCCAACTGGACTAAAATGAAATCCAACACGTGCGACGGGTCACCTTGATATCTTCGGAGCATTGAAATATGGAATATTGGGTGAACTTCGGCTACGCTAGGAGGTAAGTCAAGCTCATAGGCAACCTCCCCCACTCCCCTCAAGATCTCAAAAGGGCCAATAAACCTTGGAATCAGCTTTCCTTTCTTCCCAAACCTCATGACGCCTTTCATAGGTGAGACCCGAAGCAGATCCCGCTCACCAACCATATATGAAACATCACGAACCTTTCTGTCTGCACAACTCTTTTGTCTGGACTGGGCTACACAGAGTCTATCCTGAATCTCCTTAACCTTCTCCAATGCATCCTGAACCATCTCTGTACCCAATAGCCTGGCCTCACCCAGTTCAAGCTAACCCACCGAAGATCTACACCTCCTACCATATAAAGCCTCATACGGCGCCATCTGAATGCTGGACTGATAACTATTGTTATAAGCAAACTCTGCCAATGGCAAGAAATGATCCCAAGATCCTCCAAACTCAATCACACACACACGGAGCATATCCTCAAGAATCTGAATAGTGCGCTCGGTTGTCCCTCCGTCTAGGGGTGAAATGCTGTGCTCAACTCCACCCGAGTACCTAACTCCTGCTGCACGACCTCTGCAGAACCACGATGTAAACTGAGTACCTCTGTCTGAAATGATAGAAACTAGAATACCATACAAACGGATGATCTCCCTGATATAAATCTCCGCCAACCTTTACGATAATAAGTGGTACACACAAGAATGAAATAAGCGGACTTGGTCAGCCGATCCACAATGAACCAAATGGAATCTAACTTCTTCAATGTTCGTGGGAGTCCAGATACAAAGTCCATGGTGATACGCTCCCATTTCCACACCAGGATCTTTATCTGCTGAAGAAACCCACCGAACGTGGGTGCTCATACTTCTCCTGCTGGCAGTTAAGACATCTAAACACATAACCAACTATATCCTTCTTCATCCGCCTCCATCATTAGTGTTGCCTCAAATCCTGATACATCTTCGCAACACCCGGATGGATGGAATATCGTGAACTATGGGCCTCTGCTAGAATCAACTCTCGAAGACCATCAACATTGGGCATACAAATTCGGCCCTGCATCTTCAATACCCCATCATCCCCAGTGGTCACATCTCTGGCATCACCACGCTGGACCCTGTCCTGAAGGACAAGCAAATAAGGTTCATCATACTGCCGCTCCCTGATACGGTCAAATAGGGAAGACTGGAAAACCACACAGACTAGAACCCGATTAGGCTCCGAGCGATCCAATCTCATGAACTGACTGGCTAGGGCCTGAACATCCATCACCATCAGTCTCTCTGAAGCTGGTAAATATGCCAAACTACCCAAACTATCTGCCCGACGACTCAAGGCATCTGCCACCATATTGGCCTTGCCCGGGTGATACAAGATGGTGATATGATAATCCTTCAACAGCTCTAACCATCTCCTATGATGCATATTCAGGTCCTTCTGCTTGAGTAAGTGCTGCAAAATTTGATGGTCGGTATAGATCTCACAAGGCACCCGGTACAAATAATGACGCCACATCTTCAAGGCAAGAAAAATAGCAGCTAGCTCAAGGACGTGGACATGGTAATTCTTTTCATGTATCTTAAACTATTTGGACGCGTAGGCAATCACCCTACCGTCCTGCATTAACACCGCTCCAAGGCCAACTCTCGAGGCATCACAATAGACAGTATAAGACCCCAAACCGGTAGGCAATATCAAGATAGGGGTTGTATTCAAAGCTGTCTTGAGCTTCCGGAAGCTCACCTCACACTCCTCTGTCCACTAAAAAGGGGCACCCTTCTGGGTCAATCAAGTCACAGGGGTCGCGATCAATGAAAATCCCTCCACAAAACGACGGTAGTAACCCGCCAAGCCAAGGAAGCTGTGAATCTCTGTAGCTAAGGACGGCCTAGGCCAATTCTGCACAGCCTCTAGCTTCCTTGGATCCATCCAAATACCCTCACTAGAAATCACATGGCCTAAGAATGCCACCGAACTCAGCCAAAACTCACATTTGGAGAACTTTGCATATAACTTCTTCTCCCTCAAGGTCTGAAGTGCGGTCCTTAGGTGCTGCTCATGATCTTCCTGACTCTGGGAATACACCAGAATATCATCAATAAAAACAATCATGAACGAGTCAAGATATGGCCTGAACGCGCTGCGCATCAAATGCATGAAAGCTGCAGGGGCATTGGTCAGCCCAAATGACATAACAAGGAACTCGTAATGACCATATCGAGTCCTGAAAGTAGTCTTCGGGATATCTGGTTCCCCAATATTTAACTGATGGTAACCTGAGTGCAAGTTAATCTTAGAAAACACGTGTGCGCCCTGAAGCTGGTCAAACAGATCATCTATACGAGGCAAAGGATAACGGTTCTTCACTATAACCTTGTTCAACTGACGATAATTAATGAACGTACGCATAAAACCATCCTTCTTCTTCACAAACAAGACAGGAGCACCCCACAATGATACACTAGGTCGACTAAAACCCTTACCAAGCAATTCCTACAATTGATCTTTCAACTCCTTCAACTCAGGAGGAGCCATGCAATACGGAAGAATGGAAATGGGCTGAGTGCCCCACAACAGATCAATGCCAAAATCAATGTCTCTATCAGGCGGCTTGCCCGGAAGATCAGCTGGAAACATATCGGGGTAATCCCGTACCACTTGAACTGAATCAACAAAAGGGGTATTAACACTAACATCTCTCATATAAGCCGAATATGCGGCACACCCCTTCTCAACCATGCGCTAAGCTTTAAGAAAAGAGATAACTCTACTGGGAGTGTGATCTAAAGTACCACTCCACTCAATACGCGGAATACCTGGCATGGCCATCGTCTCGGTCTTGGCGTGACAATCAAGAATAGCATGATGGGGCGACAACCAGTCCATGCCCATAATAATATCAAAGTCAACCATACCGAGTAACAATAACTCCGCTCTGGTCTCAAAACCACGAATAGTAACTAATCATGACAGATAAACCCGGTCCACAACAAGAGAATCTCCCATAGGTGTAGAAACATAAACGGGGGCACTCAAAGAATCCCGAGGCATGCCCAAATGTGGAGAAAAATAAGAAGACACATAAGAATAAGTAGAGCCTGAATCGAGTAGAACCGATGCCTCTCTGTGACAAACCAGTATAATTCCTGTGATGACGGAATCGGAGGCAACAGCCTTAGTGTGAGCTGGAATACAATAATATCTGGCATGAACCCTCTCTCGAGGGCGACCTCTATCTCCCCGACATCTGTCCCTGGCTGGCTGGGCAGCAACTGGAGCTGTGACCATGGCCTGAGAACTCTGAGGAGCACGCTGTGGCTGAGCAGTCTGTGGAGGTGCACTCCTCCCAAGTCTAGGGTAATCCCTCACCACATGACGGGTGTCACCACACTCATAACAAGCTATGGGAGGACGTGGTGGCTGTGACTGACTAGTGCTAGGCCTGCTGGACTGACCCCTGGAAGCACCCGCGCAGGAGGCGCACTACAAAATGGAGGTGCATAGTAAGGCTCCTGAGGTATAGGCGGAGATGGAGTACTGCCGGCTGCTGGTAAAGCTGAATGTACAGGGTGACCTGAATAACCTCTACCATAACAACCTGCTGTTGGTGTACGGACACCAGAGCAGTGGCCCGACTCTCGAGACCTCTTAGCCTCCCTCTCCCCTCGCTCCCTAGCGAGCATACCCTCAATCCTCCTAGCAATGCTCACTACCTGCTGATAAGGAATATCCATCTCCAACTCTCGAGCCATGCTAGATCTGATGGGCAGAATAAGGCCCTCAATGAACCTGCGAACCCTCTCTCGAACTTTGGCAACCAAAGCCGATGCATGCCTAGCCAACTTGGTATAACGGATGGCATACTCTAATACTATCATAGCACCTTGGTGCAAATGCTCAAACTCTGCGCACCATGCATCCCTAAGACTCTGGGGAACAAACTCTCTCATAAACATGTATGAGAACTAGGTCCAAGTTAGCGAAGCTGCCTCGACTGGACTGTCTAACTCATAAGTATGCCACCAATCATAGGCGGCTCCCCGAAGTTGAAAAGCAGTGAAAGAAACCCCCACTGGACTCCACTATGCCCATAGTGCGAAGAATACGATGACACTCCTCCAAAAATCCCAAGGCATCATCTGATGCTAGACCACTGAACACTGAAGGATCATATTTCTTGAACCTCTCAAGTCTACGCTGCTCGTCCTTTGAAGCAGCTGACCCATCCTCGTGCCTAAATAGTGCTGCAGGCGGTACAGGAATAATCTCCGGAGCCTGCTCAACCTGCACTCGCTGCTCAGGAGTGCGGACGGCGGGATTCTGTGCTCCATCCCCGGCTTGGGACGTGGCTGCAGCAAGGGGAAACAACCCTGTCTGAGCCAAAGTGGTGTACATACTTATGAACTGAGCTAAAGTCTTCTGGAGCGATTGAGTAGTAGAGGCAGTAGTAAGTGTGCCAAGTGCCTGGGCTCCAGCTGTATCTGCTAGTGGTACCTCGACGGTAGCTCGCGCAGGTGCTCTGGCTGCACCGCGTGCGCGTCCTCCACCTCTACCCCAACCCCGGCCTCTGAAGGCTACATCAGGGGGCATGGGTGCCTGGTCATCTCGTGTAGCATGTGTCCTCACCATCTGTGAGAGAATAGAAGATAGAAGTTTAGAATTGATGTCAAAAATATCGCACGACAAGGAATTCAAATGAAATGAAGATTTTTCCTAAATTGTTACATAGCCTCTCGTAGATAAATACAGACGTCTCACTACCGATCAACGAGACTTTACAAAATCGGCCTGTGTTTCATGAATCCTATGAACCTAGAGCTCTGATATCAACTTCTCACGACCCTAGTTCACCCTCCATGAACATGCCGTGATGGCACCTAGTTCCTACAACTAGGTAAGCCTAACAATGCGAAAATTTAATATAACTTGCAGAATAATTAATTAAAACTGAACATATGTAAATTAATGACTACATATAAGGCCGCTCAGCCTATACAACCCAAAAGAAATGCGGAAGTCTACAACTCAATCCCAAAACAGGCTAATAGAAACATAAAACACAGCTCTAACTCCAAAATATCTAAACAACTGAGAGAAAGGAATAAACTAGATACTAAAGCTGGAACAGAATAGAGACTCCTGGCCTGCGGACGCGACAGATATACCTCGAAGTCTCCGTATAACTTCTCGCCTCAATGATAGTATGGCTGAGTAGAGGTACCTGGATAATCAGCACATGAAAAACATGCACAGAAGGGCATTAGTGCACCACAACGGTAGTCAGTAAATGCCAAGCCTAACCTCGGTTGGGTAGTGACGAGGAAGATCATGACCCTAATAAGATAAAACATAATAACTTATAAGATAATAGAAACATTTTAAATAAAGTCTACAGCGAGAATCTAAACCAGATAAATAAGGAAGAACAGTAATAGAAAGCAAAGGTAAAAATACAAGGAATACTACTCTCAACAAGGAATAATAGCTGGGGATCTCTTGGTATCCCGAAGATCTCTTGGTATCCTCACCATATGCAAGGGGGATCTCTTGGTATCCCGAAGATCTCTTCGTATCCTCATCATATGCACCAGGGATCTCTTGGTATCCCGAGGATCTCTTGGAATCCTCATCATATACACTAGGGATCTCTTGGTATCCCGAGGATCTCTTGGTATCCTCATCATATACACTAGGGATCTCTTGGTATTCCAAGGATCTCTTGGTATCCTCAATAAGAAAGTCGGGGATCTCTTGGTATCACAATATACAGAAATACATGTGCCGGGGATCTCCTGGTATTCCGCACCCTCAATCCAGAATATATCAATTACAGGGGGATCTCCAGGGAAGCCGTCCCGTAGTCCCAAGTTAAACATACAACAACAACAACTCAAAATCTCAGAATAAATGCTAAAATCAGTACAAGTAATAGAAATTTCTAGCCTACATGCTTCACAGAATACAAATTGTACAGTTAAACAATTAAGCAAGTAAGTCAGCTAAACATGCTTCTCTAAGCTAGCACAGGTTTATAC
Source organism: Nicotiana glauca (assembly GCA_026770625.1). Taxonomy (NCBI): domain Eukaryota; kingdom Viridiplantae; phylum Streptophyta; class Magnoliopsida; order Solanales; family Solanaceae; genus Nicotiana; species Nicotiana glauca. Next base: position 235,248 of record MU743662.1, on the reverse strand, counting down.
TTACAGTCTAAAATTAACAAGTAAACAGGAAATCTCAATTTAAATACTTCAAGTAGAAACAGGTTTACAACAATTAGCTCAAGTAAGCGCTCGTCACCTCACGTACGAGACATTCAAATATTCAAAGATCATGTCCTAAGGGGAAATGGTCCTCCACACAAGGTTAGACAAGCCACTTACCTCGAACCGGCTCAATATCAATAGGAACCACGCCCTTGCCATGAGTATCCGACTCCAGATGGCCCAAATCTATTCAATTCAATTACATATTGTAAATATACTCCAAACAACTGATTCCATTATTAAAATTAAAACTAGGGCGCGAAAATAGGTAAAATAACTAAAATGCCCTTCCGGCCAACGTCTCGGAATCAAATTTTTTTAACATTTTCAGAACCTTCATACTCTCATGAGTCCAACCATATAGAAATCTCCCAAATCGGAGGTCAATTGCTCACTCAAAGCCCAATTGTTTGGTCTAAGAAGTTTTAACCCCAAATTTGAATTTATAATGATGGATTTAACTAAAAAAATGATGAAATATAACTAGAAGGGCTTAAAGAAACGTTACCCACTAATTTCCACTTCAAAACCCTCTGAAAAATTGCCTTTACCCGAGCTCAAATTGAGTTTTCTAACTTATGAAATAAAAACCCTCAAATTTCTATATATGCACATTCATTTCCGCTTTTGCGGACAAGGGAACGCTTCTGCTATTCCGCTTATGCAAAAAATCAACCGCTTCTGCGGTTTTCACTTAAGGGACCAAATTCTTCTTCTGCGGATACACAACCACTCCTGCGGTACCGCTTATGCAAAATATTGACAACTTCTGTGGTTCTTGAGGGGGGAGCCAATCTTGCTTCTGCGATGACCAAGGCCGCTTCTGCGGTTCCCAAGCCGTAGAAGCAAAAATATACCACAAGCAGCAGAGCTGCTACTTCTCAACTTCAAAAAATTTTCATTAACCTCCCGAATTCATCCCGAGGCCCCCGGGACCTCGACCAAAAACACCAATACAACCTAATACCTTATTCAAACACGTACCAATCTTGAAAACACCTAAAACAACACCGGAAACCCGATTTAATCAATGATTCAAGCCTAAGAACCTCAAATTTCTTCCAAATACGCTTTCGATCAAAGACCTAACCAAAACCCGTCCGAATGACCTGCAGTTTTCCACACACAGTGCAAATGACATGATGGAGCTTTTACAAATTTCAAAATTCCATTCCGACCTTCGGATCAAAAACTCAGTGTCGGACCGGAAACGTCAAAATTACAAACTTCGGCATTTCAATCCTAAATGAGCTAAGATCTTCCAAAATACATTATGAACACGCTCCCAGCCCGGGAATCACGTAACGGAGCTAACAGAACAATCAGATTTCCATTCCGAGGTCGTCTTCAAACTGTTCCGATTACAGACCATTTTTCAACACTTAAGCTCTCATTTAGGGACTAAGTGTCCCAAAACACTCCGAATCCTAACACCGAATGTCCCAGCAAACAAAAATAGCAGAAATGAATTTAGGGGAAGCAATTAATGGGGGATTGGGGGTAAATTCCAAAAATGACCAGCCGGGTCGTTACATTGAAACTTTAGGATATGAATTGAAATTTTGTTTTATGTATTGGAATTTTAGATTATAAATTGAAATTTTAGGATTTGACTTGAATTTTAGGGTTTACAACAATTAGCTCAAGTACATGCTCGTCACCTCACATACGAAACATTCAAATATTCAAATATCATGTCCTAAGGGGAAAAGGTCCCCCACACAAGGTTAGACAAGCCACTTACCTCGAACTGGCTCAGTATCACTAGGAATCACGCCCTTGCCACGAGTATCCGACTCCAAATGGCCCAAATCTATTCAATTCAATTACATATCGTAATATTGCAAACAACTAATTCCATTATTAAAATTAAAGCTAGGGTGCGAAAATAGGTAAAATAACCAAAATGCCCTTCCAGCCAATGCCTCGGAATTGAAAATTTTTCTCATTTTCATGATCCTTGTACACTCACGCGTCCAACCATATATAAATCTCCCAAATCAGAGGTCAATTGCTCACTCAAAATCCAATAGTTTGGTCTAAGAAGTTTTAACCAAATTATTCAAATTTTAACCCCAAATTCAAATTTTTATTGATGGATTTAACTACAAAATGATGAAATATAACTAGAAGGGGTTATAAAACATTACCTACTGATTTCCTCTTCAAAACGATCTGAAAAATCGCCTTTACCCGAGCTCAAATTGAGTTTTCTAACTTATGAAATCAAAACCCTCAAATTTCTATATCTACACAGTCATTTCCGCTTCTGCGGATAAGGGACCACTTCTGTGGTCCCGCTTATGTGTAAAATCAATCGCTTCTATGGTTTTCACTTAAGGGACCGAATTCCGCTTCTGCGGATACACAACCGCTCTTGCGGTACCGCTTATGCGGAATACTGACCGCTTCTGCGGTTCCTAAGGGGGAAGTCAATCTCGCTTCTGCGATGACCAAGGACGCTTCTGCGGTTCCCATGCCGCAGAAGCGAAAAGATACCAGAAGCAGCAGAGCTGCTACTTCTAACTTCCAAAATTTTCCGTTAACCTCCTGAATTCATTCCTAGGCTCCTGGGACCTCGACCAAAAACACCAATACTACCTAATACCTTATTCAAACTTGTACCAATCTTGAAAACACCTAAAACAATACCAGAAACCCAATTTAATCAATGATTAAGCCTAAGAACCTCAAATTTCTTCCAAAAATGCTTTCGATAAAAAACCTAACCAAAACCCGTCCGAATGACCTAAAATTTTGCACACACATTCCAACTGACATGACGGAGCTACTGTAACTTCCAGAATTCCATTCTGACCCAGGGATCAAAAACTCACTATCGGACCGGAAACTTCAAAATTACAAACTTCGTCATTTCAAGTCTAAATGAGCTACGAGTTTCCCAAATATATTCCGAACATGCTCCCTGCCTTAGAATCACCTAACGGAGCTAACAGAACCATCAAATTTCTATTCTGAGGTAGTCTTCACACAGTTCCGATTACGGACCATTTTTCAACACTTAAGCTCTCATTTAGGGACTAAGTGCCCTAAAACACTCCGAATCCTAACACCGAATGTCACGGCAAACCAAAATAGCAGAAATGAATTTAGGGGAAACAATTAATGTGGGATCAGGGTGTAAATTCCAAAAAAGACTGGTCGGGTCGTTACATTGAAACTTTAGGATATGAATCGAAATTTTGGTTTATGTATTGGAATTTTAATTTTTAAATTGAAATTTTAGGATTTGACTTGAACTTTTGTGGATACGAGTTGAACCTTTAAGATGCGAATTGAACCTTTAGGTTATGAATTGAACCTTTAGGATATGAATTGAAATTTTGGTTTATGTATTAGAATTTTAGATTATAAATTGAAATTTTAGGATTTGACTTGCACTTTTGTGGATATGACTTGAACTTTTGTGGATATGAGGTGAACCTTTAGGATATGAATTGAACCTTTAGGATATGAACGGAAACTTTGGTTTATGTATTGGAATTTTAGATTTTAAATTTAAATTTTAGGATATGACTTGAACTTTTGTGGATATGAGTTGAACCTTTAGGATATGAATTGAACCTTTAGGATATGAATTGAAATTTTTGTTTATGTATTGGAATTCTAGATTATAAATTGAAATTTTAGGATATCACTTGAACTTTTGTGGATATGAATTGAAGCTTGAAGATATGAATTGAACCTTTAGGATATGAACTGAAACTTTGGTTTATGTATTGGAATTTTAGATTATAAATTGAAATTTTAGGATATGACTTGAACTTTTGTGGATATGAATTGAAGCTTGAAGATATGAATTGAACCTTTCGGATATGAACTGAAACTTTGGTTTATGTATTGGAATTTTAGATTATAAATTGAAATTTTAGGATATGACTTGAACTTTTGTGGATATGAGTTGAACCTTTAGGATATGAATTGAACCTTTAGGTTATATATTGAACCTTTAGGATATTTATTGTAATTTTGGTTTATGTTGTCACGACCCATTTTCCATAATAGTTCGTGATGGCGTATTAATTGAATTTTTTGTTTATGTTATCACAACCCATTTTCCATAATAGTTCGTGATGGCGCCTGTCACCATTTGTCAGGCCAGGCAACGCGGAAGTATAATTAAATTCTCATTTTTACATTTGCCAAAAACCGCTATAATAGATTTTCAAATTTAAAGGTAAAACCAGTAAAGATCAATAATGTATAAAGATAGTTATACAACCCCAAAAACAAATGTCTACTTCTATGTATGCCAGAACCTGGTGTCACAAGCTACAGGCAGCTAGTAGAATATAAACAAAAGAATAATATACTATCCTACTGTCTGAATCAGGATAGATAGAAACAAAAATAAAGGGAAAGACTTCTTCGGCTGCGGATCGGCATGAAGGAGAAGCAGTTCACCATAGAAGTCCCAAGAGTGCTCACTGATGCGCACCAGAGTAGTGTCCAGATCCACCTACCTCAAATCCTGTACATTTATGTACAAAAGCGTAGCATGAGTACATAAACAACATGTACCCAGTAAGTATCCCACCTAATCTCGAAGAAGTAGAGACAAGAGGTCGACTTGATACTTACTAAGGTAAAAAAAGAATGAGAATCATTTAAACAAGCACGTATAACTTAAGTCATAAATCTTCCAAGTATGAAATAGAAATTCTTCCTTTAACCTTTCATAGAATGTGTTCATTCATATTTAAATATTTAAGCAAATGTGGAATTTTAACCACAAGTAGAAGCTAGATAACTTATACACAAATAACCACCGAGGAACGTACGGCCTGATCCAACAGAAAAGTAAATATGCACTGTTGAGGGTCGAACGACTCGAACCACAGATGCATCTATTACCCCACTCGCGAATCATAAGTGCGACGCGGTAAAATATAAATCACAATCACCCCGCTCGCGAATCATACATGCGACGTAGGTACACATAAAAATACATGTTCTTCCAAGTACAGGTCAATTATCTTTTAATAATTCCTGAATAAATGAAACTGAATCCCTTTAGAATTTTAGTGCCCAACTCGTTTGGATCTAAACAATTCAACAACTGACAAGATTACAGATATTTCACATATAACATCCTTTAGGATCCTAAACTACCCGGACTATCATAAAGTCGCTACGCACGGACTCTCGTCACCTGGTACATACGTAGCCCCCGCATATAAAGCAATCTGGTTATTTATTATACCTATGGGGACATTTCCCTCTTACAAGGTTAGAAAGGAGACTCAACTCGCTCCAAAGTGCACTTCCAAGTTCCAAGAACGAGCCCAAGTCTTTAATTCAAAACCGAACAATCTCAAACTAATCAAACGAAGTAAGAACTAGTCAATAAAGGCTCACAAGGTTGAATTCTAACTATATAAGTGATTTCCCAACCTTTCCCATAAGTTTCCTAAATTCCGACCTCGGGCACACGTGCCCGGATTCTGAGATTTTTCGAAGGAAGTTGTTCTCTATCACCTAAGGATCACAAATATATGATTTCTAGTTCATTACATGGCAAATTACATGATTAAATCTTAGATTTTATTAAACCCTAGGTCTAGCTCTAACCCCTTGATTTTACTTAATTTTTAGTGTTAAATCTACCTAATGTTTATGTATTTGAACTAAAATTGAGTGGGGATTACTTACCTTGCAATGTTATGTTGAAACCCCTTCTTTGGAATCACCAAAATCGCCTAAGTGTTGCATGAGGAATGATAGAAATGGCTTTGGGTTCGAATTAAATGAAACCTTTTGCACAACTGTTTCCGCTTCTGCGGTCCCGCATCGGCGGAAAGGGGGCCGCTTCTGTGGATTTGGGAAGGCTGGGTCGGACCGATTTTGCGGTCAATGGGTCGTATAGGCGAGACCGTTTTTGCAGTCCTAGGGCCGCTTCTGCGGTTTCCCACGCCTGAGCACACTTCGCTTCTGCGATTTGTCGACCGCTTCTGCGGTCCAAGAATCGCAGAAGTGGTTATGAAAGAAGCAACAGCCTTTGGTTCTATTTCAAGTTCCAGCTTCACTCGAACCTCGACCATTTGATGCTCGGGGCTCCCGAGCCCTGCCCGAACATACCGATAAGTCTAAAATCATCAGGCGGACCTGCTCGAACCCTCGAAACACTCAAAACAATGCTAAATAGAGGAATCAACCCCAAAACCAAATGAATAAAATCATTGAATCTTCAAGTTCTAAATTTCCTTCCAACTGGTCAAAATGCCCTTAAACTACTCGGATTGACACCAAATTTTACGGGTAAGTCTTAAATGATATTTCGGACCTGTACCAAGTTTCGAAACTAAAATCCGAGCCCGATACCTAGTAAATCAATGATTACTTAGTTTATTTAATTCCTTAAAACTTCAATTTAACAATTTCACAAAAAATTTCTTTGCTCGGGCTAGGGACCTCGGAATTCGATTCTGGGCATACGCCCAAGTCCCATATTTTCCCACAGACCCTCTGGGATCATCAAATCACGAATCCGAGTCTGTTTCCTAAGAAAGTTGACCGAAGTCAAACTTGGCCTTTTTAGAAAGACTTAAAGAAGCAAATGGACATATTCTTGCTCGAAACTCTTCTAACTTCCGGACCACCCGTCCCCGCAGGTCATAAATTAGTAAAAGCAAGAACAGGAAGTTTTATTTAAGGGAATGGGGTTCTAAAATGCAAAATGACCAGTCGGATCGTTACATTCTCCACCTCTTAAACAAATGTTCATCCTCGAACGAACATAGATAAGTACCTGGACTTCTGAATAGGTGGGAATATCTGCTCCGCATGTCCTTCTCGGACTCCCAGGTCGCCTTCTCAATCGGTTGGCCCCTGCACTAGACCTTTACTGCAGAAATCATGTTGGACCACAACTAGCGATCCTGTCTATCAGTAATGGTAACTGGCTCCTCCTCGTAGCCTAAGCTCTCATCTAACTGAATGGTACTAATGTCCAACACATGTGATAGGTCGGCATAATACTTCCGAAGCATCGATACATGGAAAACCGGATGAACTCCTGACAAACTGGGAGGTAAAGCAAGCTCATAGGTGACCTCTCCAACTTTCCTCAACACCTCAAAGGGACCAATAAACCTTGGGGTCAGCTTGCCCTTCTTCCCGAACCTTATAATGCCCTTCATTGGCGAGACTTTCAAGAGAACATCACGCGCCTTCTGATACGCGTAACTCTTCTGTCTAGACTGGGCTGTGCGAAGCCTCTCCTGAATCAACTTTACCTTATCCAAGGAATCCTGTACCAAATCTGTACCAAGTAACTTAGCCTCACCAGGCTCAAACCACCCGATAGGAGAACAAAAATGCCGACCATACAATGCATTATACAGGGCCATTTCTATGTCGGACAGGTAGCTATTCCGCTAAGGGCAAGAATTGATCCCACTGTCCTCCAAAGTCAATCACACAGGCTGTAAGCATATCCTCTAAAATCTGAATTGTCCGCTCCGACTGCCCGTCGGTCTGAGGATGGAATGCTGTGCTAAGCTCTACCGGGGTCCCTAACTCACTCTAAAGAGCTCTCCATAAATGGGAAGTGAACTGAGGGCCTCTGTCTGATGTGATAGAAACTGGCTGACCGTGCAACCTGACTATCTCACGAATGTAAATCTGAGCATATCTCTCCGCTGTATAAGTAATCACCACTGGAATGAAGTGGGCAGACTTGGTCAACATATCCATAATAACCCACACTGAATCAACCTTCCGCAAAGTCCGCGGCAACCCAATCACGAAATCGATGGTGATGCGCTCCCACTTCCATTCATAATGGGCATCTGCTGAAGTAGGCCACCTAGCCTCTGGTGCTCATACTTGACATGCTGGCAATTCAAACACTTAGCTAAATGCTCCACAATGTCCTTCTTCATTCTCCGCCACCAGTAATGCTGTCTCAAGTCACGATACATCTTTGTGGCACCCGGATGAATGGAGTACCTCGAACTGTGGGCCTCCTTTAGAATCATCTCTCTCAAGCCATCAACATTAGGAACGCACACATGGCCCTGAAGTCGTAACACCCCATCCTCCCCAAAAAAAATCTCCTTTGCACCTCCCTGAAGTACCGTCTCTCTGAGAACCACCAAATGTGGATCATCGAACTATCAGGCCTTAATCTGCCCCAATAATGAAGATTGAGCAACCACACATGCTAGAACTCGGCTGGGCTCCGAAATGTCCAGTCTCACATGTCTGTTAGCTAAAAATTGAATGTCCAAAGCTAATGGCCTCATCTTAGCAGGAATGAAAGCCAAGCTACCAATACTCTCCGCCTTCATGCTCAAGTCATCCGTGACCATATTCGCCTTGCCTGGATGACAAAGAATGGCGATGTCATAGTCCTTTAGTAACTCAAGCCACCTGCGCTGCCTCAAATTAAGATACCTATGATTGAACAAGTGCTGAAAGCTGCGATGGTCTGTATAAACCTCACCTAAAACCCCATACAAATAATGTCTCCATATCTTAAGAGCGTGAACAATCGCCGCCAACTCTAGATTGTGCACAGGGTAATTCTTCTCATGAACCTTCAGATGATGTGAAGCATATGCAATAACTCATCCCCCCTGCATCAATACACACCCCAAGCCAACACGAGAAGCGTCGCGATTTATAGTATACATCCCTGAATCGGAAGGTAATACAACAAATGGTGTCGTGGTCAAAGCCGTCTTGAGCTTATGGAAGCTCTCCTCACAATCATCGTACCAACAGAATGGGGCACCCTTTTTGGTCAATCTGTTCAGAGGTGATGCAATAGATGAAAAGACCTGCACGAATCGCCGGTAGTAAACTGCTAACCCCAAGAAACTCCTGATCTCGGTCACGGAAGTAGGATGTGGCCAACTCTGAACTGCCTCAATCTTCTTGGGATCTACTTTAATGCCCTCTCCTGACACTACACGTCCCAAGAATGCCACTAAATCCAGCCAAAACTCACACTTGGAGAACTTAGCACAAAGCTGCTGCTCTCGCAAGGTCTGAATCACTCCTCTTAAATGCTGCTCGTGCTCCCCCAGGCTACGTGAGTATATCAAGATGACGTCAATGAAAACAATGACAAGAATCAATATAAGTCTTGAACACCCTCTTCAACATGTCCATGAATGTCGCTGGAGCATTAGTCAAGCCAAAGCACACCACCATAAACTCGTAGTGGCCATATCTAGTCCTGAATTCAGTCTTCGAAACATCCGAATCCTGAATCTTTAGCTGATGATACCCTGACCTCAAGTCAATCTTAAGGACTACCCTAGCACCCTGCATCTAGTCAAACATATCATCAATACAGGGAAATGGATACTTGTTCTTGATGGTGACTTTGTTCAACTGGCGGTAATCAATGCACATCCGCATAGTCCCATCCTTCTTCTTCACAAATAGCACTTGTGCACCCAAGGAAATACACTGGGCCTAACAAACCCCTTTGCTAACAACTCCTCCAACTGCTATTTCAGCTTCTTCAGCTCCGTAAGAGCCATACGGTATGGTGGGATAGATATATGTTGAGTTCCTGGAGCCTAATCAATAAAAAAATCAATATCACAATCTGGAGGCATGCTAGGAAGATCAGAAGGAAAAACATCTGAGAACTCTCAGACTACTGGCACTGAATCAATTGTTAGAGACTCTGTTGTGGTGTCTCGTACATAAGCTAAATAAGCTAAATACCCTTTCTCAACCATGCACTGAGCCTTTAGGAAATAAATAACCCTGCTAGATGTATCAACTGTGGAACCCTTCCACTCCAATCTCGGCAGCCCTGGCATCGCTAGTGAAATAGTCTTGGCATGGAAATCTAGAACGGCGTGATATGGAGATAACCAATCTATGGCCAAGATAACCTCAAAATCGATCATATCGAGCAACAGAAGATCTGCTCTAGTCTCAAAACCACAGAAAGTAACCACAGAAAGTAACCACACAAGACTGGTAGACCTGGTCCACAACCACAGAATCACCCACAGGAGTGGACATATGAACAGAAACATCCAAAGGCTTAGGAGAAGTGACCAGGAAATGAGCAAATAGAGATGACACATATGAATAAGTAGACCCTGGATCGAACAACACTGAAGCACCCCTACCGCTGACGGAAATAATACCTGTAATGGCGGCATCTGAGGCCAATGCATCTGGCCTGGCTGGAAGAGCATAGAATCTAGCTGGAGCACCGGCGGTCTGGCCTTCACCTGACGGAGTAGTAGGTGGCTGACCTCTACCTGTCTGCCCTCCACCCCTTGGACGGCTCTACCAGTCTACCCTCCACATCTTGACAGCCGGGCAGCTGGTGTTGGGACCATGGAAAGCTGACCCTGCTGCACCGCCTTGCCCCAAAGTCTGGGAAAAGTCCTCTTCATATGACCTGGATCTCCACACTCGTAACACCCTCTCGGAACCATAGCCTGATGCCCTGAAGTCGGAGCCCGCTGACCTGAATACCCACTAGAAGACCCCCGGATAGCCGGTGGGAGATATAAACTCTCTGGTGTGGCACTGGGGTGAGCACTGGAAGAACTCTAATAACCAAATTACCCGTCGGAAGGACCCTGAATGGCTGGTGGGCGGAAAGAACTCTCTGGCATTGTAATGAAATAAGTCCTAGCTGGAGAACCTCAGGGAGGGGGTGGTGGTGCTGAGTGTGGGGGCTTGCTGGGCTAATCCCTCCCGAACTGACCTCTATCCCTTACTGGGGTACCTCTGAACTCTCCGAAGAATCTGGCTCTCTTGTCCTAGTGCATCTGCTCTCTACTTCTCATACGGTAGCCCTCAATCATGCGGGTGATCTCAATCACTAGCTAGTACCCTGTGCCCATCTCTACCTCTCGGGCCATACCAGATCGAATAGTGGGATGTAATTCCACAACAAACCTTCGCTCTCTTTTTGTCTCTATGGGAAGTATCATGAGTGCATGGCGGGACAGCTCCGAGAATGTCACCTTATAATCGGTCACTAACATCTGACCCAGCTCTAGATGTTTGAACTTATGATGCATCTCTTCCCTCTCAGAGGGTGGAATGTACCGATCAAGGAATAACTAAGTGAACTAACCCCAGGTGAGGGGAGGAGAATCTGCTGGCCTGCTATGTGCATAGGACTGCCACCATCTACGAGACCTGCCCTCAAGCTGAAAAGTAGTGAAGTTGACTCCATGTGACTCCAATATCCTCATGTTATGCAGTCTGTCCCTGCACCTGTCAATAAAGTCTTGGGCATCCTCATGTCGTTCAGCCCCGAAGAATGGAGGGTGAAGTCTAGTCCATCTGTCTAGTAGCTTCTGCGGATCACCATCCACCGCTGGCTTGGGCTGGGGTGCCACTGCGGTGATTGGCTGTACCCCATCTGCGGGTAGTGCACCCGGAGTCTGGTAGACTGCGGCTGTATGACCTGGAGCATGGCAGTAGGAGTCTGTGCTCCTTCTCCTGCTTGTGAGGTGGCTGGATCTGTTCTAAATAAAGCAGCCTAAGTCATAGTATCCATGAATCGAAGCATGCGACCCATGACCTCTTGTAATCCCGGTGCTGTCATGAAATCAATCGGGGTAGGCTCCGCATCGGGCACTTCGCGTGGATCCTCAATGACCGGATCACTCGTAGGATCTGCTGGTGGTGCAACTGGAATAGCTCTGGATGCCTTCATCCCCTACTACGAGCCGGTGCATTCCCCAGCCTCTACCTCAGCTTTTAGCAATGGGACGAGCAGCTCCTCCCGGGTTCGGAACGTCGGCAGTACGAGTCTTCACCATCTGTGAGAGAATAGAAGAGGAAATTTAGTACACTGACCACTGCACAATGGAAAATGAATAAAGAGTAGTCTTTCCTAACACCCTATAGCCTCTCGAATCTAAATACAGACGTCTCCGTACCGATCTACAAGACTCTATTAGGTTTTGCTCGTAACACTGTGAGACCTACGTGACCTAGTGCTCTAATTCCATGTTGTCACGACCCATTTTCGATAATAGATCATTATAGCGCCCGACACCATTTGTCAGGCCAGCCAACACAGAAGTATAATTAAATTCTCATTTTTACCTTTGCCAAAAACTACTATATTAGATTTTTCAATTTAAGGTTAAAACCAGTAAAGATCAATAATTTATAAAGATAGTTATACAACCCCAAAAATAAATGTCTACCATCGTATGTGCCAGAACCTGGTGTCACAAGCTATGGGGAACTAGTAGAATATAAACAAAAGAATAATATACTATGATACTGTCTGAATCAGGATAGACAGAAATAAAAATATAGGGAAAGACTTCTTTGGCGGCGGATCGGCATGGAGGAGAAGCAACTCACCGTAGAAGTCCTAAGGGTGCTCACTGATGCGCACCAGAGTAGTGTCCAGATCCACCTGCCTCAAGTCCTATACATTTAAGTACAGAAGCATAGCATGTGTACATAAACAACATGTACCCAGTAAGTATCCCGCCTAATCTCGAAGAAGTAGAGACGAGAGGTCGACTTGATACTTACTAAGGTCAAGATATAATGAGAATCATTTAAACAAGCAGGTATAAATCAAGTCATAAATCTTCCAAGTATGAAATATAAATTATTCCTTTAACCTTTCATAGAGTGTGTTCATTCATATTTAAATATTTAAGCAAATAAGGAATTTTAACCACAAGTAGAAGCTAGATAACTCATACACAAATAACCACCGAGGAATGTACGGCCCGATCCAACATAAAAGTAAATGTGCACTGCCGAGGGTCGAATGGTTCGAACGATAGATGCATCTATTACTCTACTCGCAAATCATGCGTGCAACGTGGTAAAATGTAAATCACAGTCACTCCACTAGCGAATCGTACATGCGATGCAGGTAGACATAAAAATACATGTTTTTCCAAGTATAGGTCAATTCTCTTTTAATAATTCCAGAATAAATGAAACTGAATCCCTTTAGAATTTTAGTGCCCTACCTGTTAGGATCTAAAGAATTCAACAGCCGACAAGATTACAGATATTTCACATATAACATGCTTTAGGATCCTAGACTACCCAGACTATCATAAAGTTGCTACACACGGACTCTCGTCACCTGGTAGGTACGTAGCCTCCGCATATAAAGCAATTTGGTTATTTATTATACCTATAGAGATATTTCCCTCTTACAAGGTTAGAAAGGAGACTCATCTCGCTCCAAAGTGCACTTCCAAGTTCCAAGAATGAGCCCAAGTCTTTAATTCGAAACCGAACAATATCAAACTAATCAAACGAAGTAAGAACTAGTCAATAAAGGCTCACAAGGTTGAATTCTAACTATTTAAGTGATTTCTCAAATTATATGATTAAATCTTAATTTTTATTAAACCCTAGATCTAGCTCTAACCCCTTGATTTTACTTAATTTTTAGTGTTAAATCTACATAATGTTTATGTATTTGAACTAAAAGTGAGTGGGGATTACTTACCTTGCAATGTTACGTTGAAACCCCCTCTTTGGAATCACCAAAATCGCCTAAGTGTTGGATGAGGAATGATAGAAATGGCTTTGGATTAGAATTAAATGAACCCTACTGCCCAGCTGTTTCTGCTTCTACAGTCAAGGGGATCACTTCTACGGTCCCGCATCGGCTGAGAGGGGGCCGCTTCTGCAGAATTGGTAAGGCAGGGCCGGACTGCTTCTACGGTCAATGGGTCGTAAAGGCGGGACCGCTTCTGTGATTTCCTATGCCTGAGCACACTTTACTTTTGTGATTTGTCGACCGCTTCTGCGGTCCAAGAGCCGTAGAAGCGGTTATGACAGAAGCAGCAGCCTTTGGTTCTATTTCAAGTTCCAACTTCACTCCAACCTTGACCATTTGACGCTCAGGGCTCCTGAGCCGCGCTCGAACATACCAATAAGTCTGAAATCATGAGACGGATCAGCTCGAACCCTCGAAATACTCAAAAAAATGCTAAATCAAGGAATCAACCCCAAAACCAAATGAATCAAATCAGTGTATCTTAAAGTTATAAATTTCCTTCTAACGGGTTAAAATGCCCTTTAACTACTCGGATTGACATCAAATTTTACGGGTAAGTCTTAAATGATATTTCGGACCCGTACCAAGTTTCGAAACTAAAATCCGTGCCTAATACCTAGGAAATCAATGATTACTTAGTTTATTTAATTCCTTAAAACTTTAATTTAGCAATTTCATAGAAAAATTCATTACTTGGCCTAGGGACCTCATACGCCCAAGTCCTATATTTTTCCATGGACCCTCTGGGATCGTCAAATCACAAATATGGGTTCGTTTCCCAAGAAAGTTGACCGAAGTCAAACTTGACCTTTTTAGAAAGACTTAAAGAAGCAAATGGACATATTCTTGATTTGACTTTATCCATTCGAAAGCCCAAAAAAATGGGGCAGCATTCATGTTGCAACAAGCAAAAGGTTAAGAGAGGTATTTGGTCTCGTGAAGAAGATGAAAGCTCATCACATATATTATCACTCATGGCTATGGATCTTTGAGTGAACAGTGATATCCCTGACAAAGGTAGTCTTTTTTTCTTATTACTTCTAAACACTACTTTAAATGACATTATGCAAAGCCAGTTTGATGTATTATGAAATACAGTCATACTTGTCTATAATACTCATATTTTATAACAACACTTCATTATAGCAATTAATATTTTTTGGACCAATTGTTCATCTTATGTTATAATATATGTTCTCATTATAACAGCCAAAAAATATCAGAACAGATAAAATTGTTATAAAGAGATTTGATTGTATATAACATATATTAATTCAAAGAATATGTAATTTTTAATCTATTATTTTTATGATATCGTGAATTTCCATATAGTACAAAAACCATGCACATTGGTGTACTGAAAGTTCATAATTTGGTGGTTTTGGATATAAGGCTACAAAGGTGTGGGATGAAGAAGAACTATCATTTGAGGTGGATTAACTACTTAAGGCTTGACATAAGAAGGGAAAGATTTACCCTAACGAAGAAAAGTTGATTATCAATCTCCATGTTGATGTAGGCAGCAGGTATAGTAGCTCAACTTTTAAACTTGTTTCGTAATTTTTTGGAGGCCCTAACTATTATAGTGAGATGTTTAAAATAAAGAGTGTTATTTCTTTTTAACTTATAGTAATCTCTTGACACTACTAAGTTGTAATATTATAGTGGTAAAATTCCTCCACTTGGGTATTGTATTTTATCCCATTAAAAGAGTTGGTGTCGTCGTTACTCTCTTGTGTTATTGTTATTTATCGTGGATATTATTCTTGGGCGGGAATATTATTTTTCTAGAAACGTGGTGTTAGAGCCATGGAAAATTATAGTCCACTGTCTTTTCAGTATCCCCTTCCCCCTCCCTTCCCACAAAAGATAATTATAAGAAATGGTGTCTATGTTTGAAAGGCATTCTTGGCTCCCAGGATATGTGGGAAAAAGTGGATAGAGAGCATGCACAACCCAATAATGAGGAAGTTCTGCTTCCAGATAAAAAATATTTCTTGGCAAAGAAAATGAAGAAGGATCAACAAGCCCTCATGCTCATTCACCAATGTCAGCATGATGCCATGTTTGAGAAGGTGGCAGATGCTACCACTTCAAAGGAAGCTTGGGAGAATTTGCAAAATTCTCTTCAAAGAGTGGACAAGGTGAGGAAGGTAAAACTTCAAACTCTAAGGACTGATTTTGAAGTTTTAAAACTGAAAGAATCTTGATGCATTTCGAATTATCATTCAAAAGTGAAGATTGTTGTGAATCAATTAAGAAGATGCGAGAGGACATAGAAGATTCCACGCGGTAGAAAATATCCTTCACACTTTAACACCTAAAGTTGATTTTGTGTCAAAAGATTTAGACTCAATGATGGTGGAGTAATTGGAGGGATCTTTACAGACCCATGAAGAAAATATCAAGAGGAGACAAGAAGTGCCATTTGAGAAACTTCTTAACACTCAGGCATCCTTTAAGGATTATGGAGGTGAAAAAAGCTATTGAGTGAATGAACGAGGACGAGGCCGTGACAGTCATGGAAGAGGAAGAAGTAATGGTAATAAATTCAACAACGAAGTTGAATTAAACCATACATTCAGGGGTCGTGGTCATGGACAAAGAGGAAGAAGACGACGCAGCTACTATCAAAAAAATAATGGACAAAGGTATGACAAATCAAAATTTGAATATTATAATTGTCATAAATTTGGTCATTACTCTTGGAAATGTCGTAGCAATGTTGAAGAAAAAGCTAACCTTATTGACGAAAAGAAAGAAGAAGATAAGTCAACGTTGTTGTTGGCACTCAAGGAAGAAGACAGGGACGATTGTAGCTCGTTGTATTTGAACAATGGAGAAATCAATCATATGTATGGATGCAAAGAGAAGTTTGTATAGATCAATAAAATGGTGAGAGGTAATATGTCCTTTGGAGATACCTCAAAGATCGAAATCGATGGGATAAGTACGATTCTGATCTCCTGTAAAGATGGTAGTCACATGCTAATTCAAGATATTTATGATGTGCCAAAATAAAAAAATAATATTTTGAGTTTGGGCCGACTTCTTGAAAAGTAATATGACATCCACATGAAAAATATGCATCTCTGGCTCAGAGATTCAAGTGGAATTCTAATTGCTAAAGTGCATATGGCAAATAATAGATTATTTTCTTTGAATCTTAAGACAATTGCTGCAAGTTGTTTGAAGGCTAATGTGCAAGATAAATCATGGTGTTGGCACATGCGATTTGGGCACTTTAATTTTGAAGCGGTCAAATCAATGGGACAAAAGAACATGGTACATGGGATACCATCAATCAACCGTCCAAATCAATTGTGTGACGTTTGTTGTCACGACCCAGATTTCCTACCCTAGGGAGTCGTGATGGCGCCTTCTTATACAAGCTAGGAAAGGCAACTCTTATCTACCTTTTTTTCGTTAACAAAATTCTTCTTTTAATAATTTAACAATGATAATGTAAATACAGCAGAATAAGTTAAATAAGCGGAAGACTTAAATAAGTAAAACTGAATGAAATGCGGAAATCCAACATCAACCTCTACCCAAAATCTGGTGTCACTTTACTCACGAACTTCTAAGAATACTAAATATAACTGTTTGAAGAAATTTAACGTTGTTTGTCTCGGAAACATGAGATAACAAAATGAAGAGTAAGATAGAGGAGACGTCGGGCTTGCGGACGCCTGCTAGGCTTCCTCGGGTCTCCATGGACTGAAGGCTAGCTCCCGATATAATGTTGCTCTGGTATCTACACATAAGTGCAGAGTGTAGCATCAGCAAAATCGACCCCATGTGCTGGTAAGTGTCTGACCTAACCCCGACGAGGTAGTTACGAGGCTAGGACCAGACTCCAGATAAACCTGTGCAGTTATATATATATATATATATATATATATATATATATATATATATATATATATATATATACAAGTACAACGGAGAAACAACAAGAATAAACAATTTAAGAGGGGAAGGGAACATGCTTTAGGGGAAACAGATAGAAATAAATATCAGGAACAATAGAGCGTACAACTACAATTTAACTTCTAACACAAAATAAAGAGATAAGATAACTTTCATAATCAACTCATCTTGTTGCAGGCGTGCAACCCGATCCCATTACTCAACATCCCGTGGTAGGCGTACCACCGACTCCCATTTCATCATACTTGTGGTAGGTGTACCACTCGCTCCCATCTCAATATCATTTGTGGTAGGCGTACCACCCGCTCCCTTTTTATTATCATTTATGGTAGGCATACCACCTGCTCCCTTTTCAATATCACTTGTGTAAGGCATACCACCCGCTCCCTTTTCAATATCACTTGTGGTAGGTGTACCACCAACTCACTTTTCAATATCACTTGTGGTAGGTGTACCACCCGCTCCCATTACTTTCCAACATAATACACAATACAATCCCAGCAAGGGAGAATACACAAATAACGACTCCCCGGCAAGGGGAAAACAATAACAACAAGTCAAACATCCCGGCAAGGGAGAATCAGCTATAACCAGTATTATTTAACTTCTACTTGGCACCATTAATACCAATATTCAGTCACAACTTCCATAGGATCAATTAAGAATACACAATTATCATTTTAAGACTCATGCTCATGCTTGACACCAACGCATGGATACTCGTCTTCATGTCCATACGTCGTACTCCACACAAAACAAGTAGCAATTATGACTCAACTCCTAATCCCTCAAGCTAAGGTTAGACTGAACACTTACCTCGATGCCTTGAACTCTACTCAAATCTCAACTATCGCTTTATCCCTCGATTCCACCTCCAATTCGCTCGAATCTAGTCATAAATTACTCAATTTCTTTAATAAACACTAAATGAATCAATTTGAATGCCTAAAAATGAATTTCCCAAGTTTTTCCCAAAAATTTCAAAATTTCCCCCGGGCCTATGGGGTCAAAACCCGAGGTTCGAACCAAAACCTAGTTACCCATTCCCCCACGAACTCAAATATGTAATTTCTTTTGAAATCGGACCTCAAATTGATGTCCAAATCCCCAATTTTTAGATAACCTAGGTTCTACCAAAAACCCCCAATTTCACCCATGAAAATAATTGATTTTAAGTAAAAAAAAACTTGTTAAATGATGTTAATGATTGAAAGAAGTGAGTAAAAATCGACTTACAAATGATTTGGAATTAAACTTGTTCTTGAAAAATAGCCCAAAGGAGTTGTGTTTTAAAAATGGGGTGAAAAATGGCTTAAAATCGATTAAGTATAAAAAAAATGCAGGTTGCAGATGTCGCAATTGCGAACTGGGGTTCGCAATTGCGGACCCCGACTAAATAAGGGAAATGCGAACCCTTCAGGAATGGTCAACCTTCGCATTTGTGAACTTATTATCGCATTTGCAATTCCTGGCCAGTAGGCAGCCCTTCGCATTTGCAAATATGGACTCGCATTTGCGAACCTTTTTACTTTGCATTTGCGAAGAATAATTTCGCATTTGCGATCCTAAGCTTGTGCTGGTTTCGCATTTGCGAACCATACTTCGCAAATACGAAGCCTGCATGCCTGTTCACACCAGATTTTTAGAAGTTTAAAAATGCACTCCGACGCCTATCCAAAACTCACCCGAGCCCTCGGGGCTCCAAACCAAATATGCACACAACCTCAAAATTATCCTACAGACTTATCCGTGCGATCAAATCGCCAAAATAACATCATATACATCGAATTAAACCTCAAAATTCATAATTTCTTCAAAGTTTTCATAAAACATCAAATTTCCATTTTAAGTCTGAAACATGACAAACGATGTCCATTTTCAACCAAATTTTGCAAAAAGCACTTAAATCACATACAAGACGTGTACCAGGCGGCAGAACCAAAATACGGGCCCAATACCAACATGTTATAATCAAATTTCATTTCAAATTTCCTTAAATATTTTCAGAAAACAATTTCACACAAAAATTTATTTCTCGGGCTCTGGTCCTCCGAATTCGATTTCGGGCATACGCCCAAGTCCCATATGTTCTTACGGACCCACTATGATCGTCAAATCACGGGTCTGGATCCATTTACCCAAAATGTTGACCGAAGTCTAATTTATTCATATAAATATCAAAATTTTGCATTTGTTCACACAAAATTCATATTTAAGCTTTCCGGCTACGCGTCCGGACTACACACGTAAATCGAGGCAACCTTAAATGAGGTTTTCAAGGCCTCAGAATCACAAAAAGAGTAATGAAACAAGTGATGACCCTTTGGGTCGTCACATTCTCTTCCTCTAAAACAATCAGTCATCCTCGAACGGACAAAAGAAAGAAGTATCTGAGTCGGGGAAAAGATGAGGATAACGACTCCGTATATCAGACTCGGACTCCTAGGTCGATTCCTTAGGGGGCTATCCTCTCCAATGAACACGAACAGAAAGAAAACTCTTGGATCTCAACTAACATACATGCCGGTCTAGAATAGCTACTGGCTCCTCCTAATAAGACAAGTTCTTGTCCAATTGAACAGTGCTGAAATCTAACATATGGGCTGGATCGTCATGATACCTCCGAAGCATGGATACATGGAAAACTGGATGCACGGATAATAAGTTAGGTGGCAATGCAAGTCTATAAGACACCTCTCCCACTCGATCAAGAATCTCAAACTGACTAATGAACCTAGGGCTAAGCTTGCCCTTCTTCCCAAACCATATCACGCTCTTTACAGGCGACACTCGGAGCAATACCCGCTCACCAACCATTAAAGCTGCATCTAGAACCTTACGATCTGCATAGTTCTTTTGCCTAGACTAAGCTGAACGAAGCCTATCCTGAATGATCTTGACCTTGTCCAAGGCCTCCTAAATCAAATCCGTACCTATCAGTTGAGCGTCTTCCGGCTCAAACCATCCAATCGGAGACCGACACCGCCTACCATACAAAGCCTCATAAGGAGCCATCTGGATGCTCAACTGGTAGCTGTTGTTGTAGGCAAAATACGCTAAAGGCAAGAACTGATCCCACGAACCTCAACAGTCAATAACACAAGCCCGGAGCACATCCTCCAAAATTTGAATAGTCCGCTCGAACTGACCATCCGTCTGGGGATGAAATGTTGTGCTCAACTCAACCCGTGTGCCCAACTCTCGCTGAACTCCTTTCCAGAAGCGCGAGGTAAACTGTGTGCCCCGGTCCAAAATGATAGAAGCTGGCACACCATGAAGGCGAACAATCTCCCGGATATAAATCTCTGCTAATCTCTCGAATGAATAGGAGACTACCGCAGGAATAAAATGTGCTGACTTGGTCAGCCTAACCACAATGACCTAAACTGTATCGAACTTCTTTCGAGTCAACAAAAGTCCAGTAAGGAAGTCCATAGTGATCCTCTACCACTTCCATTCGAAAAACTCAATCCTCTAAAATATACCACCAGGTCTCTGATGCTCATACTTAACCTGCTGAAAATTCAAACACCGAGCCATATATGCAACAATATCCTTCTTCATTCTACGCCACCAATAATCCTGCCGCAAGTCCTGATATATCTTCGCGGCGCCTGGATGAATAAAGTACTAGAAACTATGTGCCTCCTCTAAAATCAACTCTCGAAGTCCATCCACATTGGGCACACAAACTCGCCCCTGCAATCTCAAAACTCCATCCGCATCTAAGGTAACATGTCTGGCAGCTCCGCGCTGCACCGTGTCTCTAAGGATACATAAATGGGGATCATTAAACTGCTGATCACGGATATGCTCTAGTAATGAATAATGAGAGACCGTGCAAGCCACCACATGACTGGGCTCTAAAACATCCAGTCTCACAAACTGATTGGCTAAGGCCTGAACTTCCAAAGCAATCGGCCTTTGACTGACTGGAACATAAGCAAGACTGCCATACTGATTGACTTCCTACTCAAAGAATTGGCCACCATATTAGCCTTCCCCGGATGATATAAAATGGTGACATCATAATCCTTCAATAACTCCAACCACCTCCTCTGCCTCAAATTCAACTCCTTTTGCTTGAACAAGTACTGAAAACTCTTGTGATCAGTGAACACCTCACATGCCACGCCATACAAATAGTGCCTCAAAATCTTCAAGGTGTGAACAATGGCTGCCAACTCTAAATCATGCACTGGATAGTTCTTCTCATGAATATTTAACTTCCTCAAAGCATAGGCAATAACCTTTCCATCCTACTTCAATACTGCACCTAGCCCAATACGGGAAGCATCATAATAAACTGTATAAGGCCCTGAATCCGTGAGCAAAACCAATACTGGTTCCGTATTCAGAGCTGACTTGAGCTTCTGAAAGCATGCCTCACACTCGTCAGACCATCTGAACTGGGCAACCTTCTGGGTCAACCTGGTCATCGGGGTTGCAATAGAAGGAAACCCCCCCCCCCCACAAATCGACGGTAGTAGCCTGCCAACCCCAAGAAACTCCGAATCTCTATAGATGATTTTGGTCAAGGCCAATTCTTGACTGCCTCAGTCTTCTTCGGGTCCACCTGAATACCCTCTGCTGATACAACGTGACCCAGAAATGCTACTAAACTCAGCCAGAACTCACACTTGAAGAACTTGGCATATAACTAACTTCCCCTTAGAGTCTGAAGAACCACTCTCAGGTGCTGCTCGTACTCCTCCTGGCTGCGGGAGTATACCAAAATATCATCAATAAAGACTATCACGAACATGTCCAAATAAGGCCTGAACACTCGTTTCATCAACTCCATAAACGCTGCTGGGGAATTGGTCAACCCAACTGACATGACCAAGAACTCATAATGCCCATACCAAGTGCGGAAAGCTATATTAGGGACATCGAATGCCCTAATCCTCAACTGATGGTAGCCAGTCACAAGTCAATCTTGGAGAATACCCTGGCACCCTAAAGCTAGTCGAACAAATCATCAATCCTCAGTAGTGGATACTTATTCTTAATTGTTACCTTGTTTAATTGCCGGTAATCTATGCACATCCTCATTGATCTGTCCTTTTTCTTGACAAATAACACTGGTGCGCCCCAAGGCGAAACACTAGGTCTGATGAAACCCTTCTGAAGCAAATCCTGCAACTGATCCGTTAACTCCTTTAGCATTGACAGGGCCATACGATATGGTGGGATAGAAATGGGCTGCGTGCCCGAAGCCAAATAATACAGAAAACTCACAGACAATAGGCACAGAATCTATAGGAGGGACCTCAACACTAGAATCACAAACATAGGCCAAATAGGCCAGACATTTCTTCTCGACCATAAGTCAAGCCTTCACGTACGAAATAGCACTGTGGGTAGAGTGACCTGGAGTGACTCTTCACTCTAAACGAGGCATACCCAGCAAAGCTAAGGTTACAATCTTGGCATGGCAGTCCAAGATAGCGTGATATGTTGATAACCAGTCCATGCGTTGAATGATATCGAAGTCAACCATATCTAAGAACAACAAGTCTACACGGGTTTCAAGACCCCCAATCACTACAATACATGAATAATGGACTCGGTCGACTATGATAAAGTCACCCACCGGTGTAGATACATATACAGGAATACCCAATGCATCACTAGGCATGACCAAGCATGGTGCAAAATACGATAAACCATATGAATACGTAGACCCTGGATCAAATAGTACCAAGGCATTTCGATCACAAACCAGAACCATACCTGTAATGACTGCATATGAAGCCTCAGCCTCGGGCCTAGCATGAAAAACATAACAAAGGGGCTGGGCCCTACCACCCTGAACCATATCCCTGGGTCGATCTACTGCTAGCTGGCCTCCACCTCTGGCGGGCTGAGCTCTACCTCTATGACATCTACCTCCACCTCTAACACCTCTACCCCCACCTTTAGCTGGCTGGGTAGGCTGTGGAACCTTAGGTGCATGAACTATAGCACGAGAACTCTGATATTGAGAATTTCTCGAAGCTTGAGGGCAATACCTAGCAATGTGCCTCGTGTTGCCACAAGTAAAACAAGCCCTTGGCTGCTAGGGATGACGACCCTGAAAACTCTGAAGCGGTGGTGCATTGATGGGCGGCTTCTCGGAATACTGTGGCTGAGAACCACGACCACTTGAAGTACCGTGTGAATCCTGGAGAGTTGACCGAAAGGGCTTAGAAGAATGGCCTCTACCATACAAATCTCTACCTCCAGATGAGGTACCACTGAATCTTCCAAAATGACGGGGCCTCTTATCCGACCCATGACTACCTCCATGTGAAAGAACCATCTCAACTCTGCGGGCCACATTAGCCGCCTCGTGTAATGTGATCTCACTCTCAACCTCCTTGGCCATCTGAAGACGAATTGGCTGAATCAGGCCATCAATAAACCTCCTCAACCTCTCTCTCTCTTGGTGGGAAGTATGACAAGAGCATGGCGAGCTAGATCGATGAACCTGGTCTCATACTGAGTGACCATCATGGAACCCTGCTGGAGGCGCTCAACACTGAAAATTGCTCCCATGTCAAAGATGGCGACCTTACTTGTCTAGCTAAACAGAAATCCCTCCACCAAGTCTTGGCGGATCCAGATAGGCAAAATGTAGCAAAATCAACTCTATTGAACTCAACAATGCCCATGTTCCGAAGAACCACGTGGCATCTATATATGAAATGCTGGGGATCCTCAGTGGAAGCACCGCTGAATGTAGTAGTGAAGAGCTTGGTGAACCTATCCATCCTCCACAAAGCATCTGTGGACATAGCCGCTCCATCACCGGTTTGAGCAACTAACCCTGGCTGAACTGCCATAGTTGGCTAAACCACTAGAATCTGAACATGGGGAGCTACCTGTTATGGAGTACGTATAGCAGGATTCTAGGCTCCTCATCCAGCCTGAGAAGTGGCTGGTGCTACAGGAAGCAATCCTATTCGGGTGACACTCTCTATGAGGCCCACCAACAGGACCAGAGCGTCCTGAAGAACTGGTGTAGTAATAAATCCCTCTGGGACTTGAGGTAGGCCCACCAAAACTACTGGGGCCAAAACCTCCTCCTCGAAATCAGCCTGAGGCTCCGCCGCTGGTGTTGCTACTCGGGTCTGAGCTTTGCCCCTACCTTGGCCTCGTCCTCCGCCTCTGCCCCTAGCGAGAGCTGCCTAGGGCTCGAACTACTAATCGATAGAAAAGGAAGTGCATGTTCTCGCTATATGCGAGAGAACAGAGTAGAATTCAATTAACATTGAGAAATCAAATTGCACCACAAGAAAGAACAAATGTGAAACTTTTCCTAACTCTGTAGCCTATGGGGGATAAATAAAGATGTCTCTGTACTGATCCCTCAGACTCTACTAAGTTTGTCTGTGAGTTGTGAGACTTATGTAACCTAGTGCTCTGATACCAACTTGTCACAACACGGATTTCCCACCCTCGGGAGTGATGATGGCGTCTACTAATAGAAGTTAGGCAAGTCAACTCTTATCTAACTTTTTTTGTTAACAAAATTCTTTTTTTAACAATTTAAAAATGATAATTTAAATACAATGGAATAAGTTAAATAAGTGGAAGACTTAAATAAGTAAAACTAAATGAAATGCGGAAATCGAACATCAACCTCTACCCAAAATCTGGTGTCACATTACTCATGAACTTCTAAGAATACTAAATACAACCGTTTGAAGAAATTTAACACTGTTTGTCTCGGATACATGAGATAAAAAAATGAAGAGTAAGATAGAGGAGATGTTGGGCCTGCAGACGCCTGCAAGGCTACCTCAGGTCTCCGTGGACAGAAGGCTGGCTCCCGATCTCATGCTGCTGCTCAAATGCTACTCCGATATCTGCACTTAAGGGCAGAGTGTAGCTTCAGCACAACCGACCCCATGTGCTAGTAAGTGTCTGGCCTAACCCCGGTGAGGTAGTGACGAGGCTAAGACCAGACTCCAAATAAACCTGTGCAGTTATATATATATATATATATATATATATATATATATATATATATATATATATATATATATACACACACACACACACACACACACACAAGTACAGCAGAGAAACAACAAGAATAAATAATTTAAGCGGGGGAAGGGAACATGCTTCAGGGGAAACAAATAGAAATAAATATCAGAAACAATAGAGCATACAACTACAGTTTAACTTCTGACACAAAATAAAGAGATAAGACAACTTTCATAATCAACTCATCTTGTTGTAGGCATGCAACCCGATCCCATTGCTCAACATCTAGTTGTAGGCATACAACCCGCTCCTATTTCATCATACTTGTGGTAGGCATACCACCGGCTCCCATCTCAATATCATTTGTGGTAGGAGTACCACCCGCTCCCTTTTCATTATCATTTCTGGTAGTTATACCACACGCTCCCTTTTCAATATCACTTGTGGTAGGCGTACAACCCGCTCCCTTTTCAATATCACTTGTGGTAGGCGTACCACCCGCTCCCTTTTCAATATCACTTGTGGTAGGCGTACCACCCGCTCCCTTTTCAATATCACTTGTGGTAGGCGTACCACCCGCTCCCATTACTTTCCAACATAATACACAATACAATCGTGGCAAGGGAGAATACACAAATAATGACTCCCCGGCAAGGGGAAAACAATAACAACAAGTCAAACATCCCGACAAGGGAGAATCATCTATAACCAATATTATTTAACTTCTACTTGGCACCACTAATACCAATATTTAGTCACAACTTCCATATGATCAATTAAGAATATACGATTATCAATTTAAGACTCACGGTCAAGCTTGACATGGATACTCGTCACCATGCCCATACGTCGTACTCCACACAAAACAAGTAACAATTATGACTCAACTCTTAATCTCTCAAGCTAAAGTTAGACCCAACACTTACTTCGATGCCTTGAACTCCACTCAAACCTCAACAATCCCTTTACCCCGCGATTCCACCTCCAATCCGCTCGAATCTAGTCACAAATTACTCAATTACTTTAATAAACTCTAACTGAATCAATTTGAATGCATAAAACTGAATTTCCCAAGTTTTTCCAAAAATTTCAAAATCGCCCCCGAGGCCACGTGGTCAAAACCTGAGGTTCGAATCAAAACTCGGTTACCCATTCCCCCATGAACTCAAATATGTAAATTGTTTTGAAATCGGACCACAAATTGAGGTCCAAATCCCTAATTTTTATATAACCTAGGTTCTACCCAAAACCACCAATTTCACCCATGAAAATGATTGACATTAAGTGGAAAACATGTTAAATGATGTTATTGATTGAAAAAATTGAGTAAAAATCAACTTACAAATTATTTGGAATGAAACTTGTTCTTGAAAAATTGCCCAAAGGAGTTGTGTTTTAAAAATAGGGTGAAAAATGACTTAAAATCGACTAAGTATAGAAAAATGTAGGTTGCAGATGTCGCAATTGCGAACCCCGACCAAATATGGGAAATGCGAACCAAAGTTTCCATTTGCGAACCCTTTAATAATGGCCAACCTACACATTTGCAAACTTATTATTGCATTTGCGATATCGCTTTTGCGAATAAAACATCGCATTTGCGATTCTTGGCCAGTAGGTAGCCCTTCGCATTGCGAATATGGACTCGCATTTGCGAACCTTTGTACTTCACATTTGCGAAGAATAATTTCGCATTTGCGATCCTAGGTAGGCCTGGGCTGGTTTCGCATTTGCGAACCAGCCTTTGCATTTGCGAACCAGGCTTTGCAAATGCGAAGCCTGCAAGCCTGTTCACACCAGATTTTTCAAAGTTTAAAAATGCTCTCTGACGCCTATCCAAAACTCACCCGAGCCCTCGGGTTCCAAACTAAATATGCACACAACCTCAACTATATTCTACGGATTTATCCATGCGATCATATCGCCAAAATAACATTATATACATCGAATTAAACCTCAAAATTCATAATTTCTTCCTAGTTTTCATAAAACATCAAATTTCCATTTTAAGTCCAAAACACGTCAAATGACATCCATTTTCAATCAAATTTTGCAGAAAGCGCTTAAATCACATATAAGACCTGTACCGGGCGCCTGAACTAAAATACGGGTCTGATACTAATACGTTCTAATAAAATTTCATTTCAAATTCCCTTAAATATTTTCAGAAAATAATTTCATACAATAATTCATTTCTCGGGCTCTGGACCTCGGAATTCGATTTTTGGCACTTGCCCAAGTCCTATATTTTTCTACAGACCAAGCGGGACCGTCAAATCACGGGTCCGGGTCCGTTTACCCAAAATATTGATCGAAGTCAAATTTATTCATATAAATATCCAAATTTAGCATTTGTTTTGACATAAAATTGATATTTAAGCTTTCCAGCTATGCGCTCGGATTGCGCACACAAATCAAGGCAACCCTAAATGAGGTTTTCAAGGCCTCGAAAGCACATAAAGAGTAAGGAAACAAGTGATGACCCTTTGGGTCGTCACACTTGCCTTCTTGGAAAACATGCAAAGAGAAGTTTTCCAAAGGAGGCCATGTCAAGGTCAATCAAGCCGCTCGAACTTGTTCACACTGATATGTGGACTAATCAATCCACCTTTATTTGGCAAAAGTAAATACTTTTTGCTTTTCATTGATGACTTTATCAGTAAGACCTAGGTTTATTTCTTAAACCAAAAATCTGAAGCTTTTGCTGCTTTTAAAAATTATGAAGTACTTATGGAAAAAAAAATGGCTAAGAAATAAAAGCTTTAAGGTTCGATAGAGGAAGCGAATTCCCTTCAAAAGAATTTAATGACTTTTGTCAGTCTCATGCAATTCGTTTCCCTCTAACGGTACCTTATTCACCCCCAACAAAATGAAGTTGAAGAGAGAAAGAATCGAAGGATTCTTAATTTTCTAGATGCATATTGAAAGCTAAAACTATGCCCAAGGAATTTTGGGCCAAAGCTATTTCTTGTGTAGTTTATTTGAACAACATGTCTCCAACACAAAATGTTAGAGATCAAACCACTCAAGAAGTATGGAGCGGAAGAAAGCCAAGTGTCAAAAATTTTAGAAGCTTTAGGAGCATAGCATATGCCCGTATGCCACAGTAAGGGAGAGCAAAACTTGACGGCGAGGTGCCATGCACGTGTTTGTTGGCTATGATACAAGTTATACAATCCAAGCAGCGACAAGGTGGTGGTCAGTCGTGATGTTGAATTTGATGAAGAATTGGATGGAATTGGAAAGCTCAAGAAGAAACTTTATATGATTTTCTTTCATACTTTGGTGATGAAGAAGAACCAGAGACTCTGGAACCTGCGCAGGATACAACTCCACCTTCTTCTCCAACCAATGTTGCATCTCCTTCTTCTCAACAAAGTTCAAATGAACAACCGCAAAAGACGAGGTGTATTTAAGAGCTCTATGATGGCACAGAAGAAGTTACTAATTTGATTTTTTATATTATCTATTTCACAGTGAACCAGTTAACTTATATGAAGATGTTACAAACAAAAGGTAGGGACAGGCCATGGAGGAAGATATCGAGTCAATAGAGAAGAAAAACACTTTTGATTTAAGAACTCTTCCCAAGGGTCATTGCGTAATTGAAGTAAAATGGGTGTACAAGAAAAAAGAGAATGTTTATGGAGATGTAGAGAGATATAAGGCATGACTTGTAGCTAAAGGCTACAAGCAAAAGCAAGGCATTGACTATGAAGAAGTATATGCATCTATTTCCGGTATGGAGACGATTTATTTGTTGATATCTTTGGTGGCACAAATGAAGTGGAATATCCATAAACTAGATTTCAAGTCAGCCTTCTTAAATGTCTATCTTGAAGAAGAAGTCTATATTGAAAAACCATTTGGATTTGTGGTAAAAAACCGTGAAAATAAAGTGTTGTGGTTGAATAAAGCTTTATATGGATTAAATCAAGACCCACAAGCATGGAATCGTTACATCGACAAGTATTTTCAAGACAATGGTTTTACTCGTTGTCTCCATGAATATGCTCTTTATATTAAAGTTCATACTAATAGAGATATCTTGCTTGTTTGTCTTTATGTTGGTGATATTATTTTCACGGGTTGTAACCCAAGCTTGTTTGAAGATTTTAAGAAAGATATATCCCATGAGTTCGACATGACGGACGTAGGACTCATGTCATACTACTTGGGACTAGAAGTGAATCAGATAGAGGATGGAATTTTTATCTCTCAGGAAATCTACACAAAAGAGATATTAAAGAAGTTCAACATGCTCTATTACAACCCTGTGAACACGCCGATGGAGGGTGGGACAAAATTGTCCAAGTTAACGAAGGAGAAAAGATGGATCCCACATTTTTAAAAAGTCATGTGGGAAGTTTGAGGTACTTGAATTTTACCAGTCCAGATATACTCTATGCAGTTCGAGTAGTAAGTCGCTTAATGGAGGCTCCTAGCTCCACTCACTTGAAAGTCTCTAGAAGAACTCCTTGCTACCTAAGAAGTGCGATTGACTTTGGGCTATTTTATACTTCTTTTAGCAAATTTAACCTTTTGAGTTTTGTGATAGTGATTATGCGGGAGATATTAATAATTTAAAAAGTACAAGTGCTTTTGTATTTTTCTTGGGTGATTCTGTTATTTCTTGGAGTTTAAAGAAATAATCAATTATTACTCTCTCAACTTGTGAAGCTGAATATATAGCTATTTGGCTTAGAAGATTATTGTAGGATCTCATGAATTTAACACAAATTGAAGCTACTGAAATTTGTATTGACAATAATACCGCACAGACACTCGTGAAGAATCCAGTGTATCATGATCAAAGAAAGAATATTGATAGAAGGTATAACTTCATTAGAGAATGCATTTCCTATAAGGAAGTCGAGCTCATAAATGTGAAGTCTCATGATCAAGTTGCTAATATTTTTACGAAATCTCTCAAGTTTAAAGATTTTCAGAGATTGAGATTGATATCAAGACTCATAATGAAAAAGAAAAATTAAAATTAAGGGAGAGATTTGTGGGACCTGCCTATAAAATAAAAGAAAACAAAAAAGTGATTGGATGAAGAAGTGGCAAATGTAGGTGCCTACAAATTTAGACGCAATTTGCAAATCCAATTTACAATTGCAAGTTGCTAAAATCAGTTGTGAGTGAATGGAAACAAGGACAACATTTACTATAAATAGAAGGCTCATTTCTCATTTGAAGTACACCAAAATAAGTGAGAACAATAGAAGTTAGAGAGTACTAATCAACATATTGTAGTCTATGAGATAAATAGTGAGTATGAGTAATATTATAGTGAGACGTATAAATAAAGAGTGTTGTTTCTTTCAAAGTTGTATTAGTCTCTTGACACTACTATGTTGTAATATTATAGAGTTAATATTTTTAAGGCCCCGTAAAATTTTGTGCTCAAAACCTAGTAGCTCAATCTCGTAGTGCCAAGATTCGAATATGTGTTAGGAATGTGTAGATTTCTTCACGGCGAGCTTTCTCGCTGCAGTTCAGACCCTTTTTACTGATTTTGCACTCAAAAATCAAGAATCACAATTTTTCCAGAATATTCACAATATATGGTCCATAATGCGGTCGTATATCAAGTATGCGGACCGCATTTCTGCCGCATAGTTAACCAGTGGGTTAGTCGAAATTGAAGTTGAAAATGTGGTCTATTATGCGATCGCATAATCAATATGCGGACCGCATAATCGTCGCATAAATTCCTTGAGGATTTGTGAAGGTCAATTCTGCGGTGCATTATGCAACCGCATAACAGAAATGCGAACCGCATTTCTGTCGCAAACCCAAGCAGAGAAGTCAAATTTTAGGAGAACTTCTGCGGTCCATTATGCAGACCGCATTTCCACTCTGTGATCGTAGAGTGCGACCGCGGACCCGACTCGGCTCCAGATTTTCTAATTTTTCAACCCGATCTCTTCTTCAATAAAACACCCCAACCCTTCATTTTTACACATTTTTCTGGATAAAACTAGAGAGAAGGGAGAGAGGGTTCTTGAGAGAGAAATTCTCATCTTCATCAATTTGATTTTCCAACGTCGCCCAGGCCCGAAAATTCTTGAGTATTATCTTCATCTCCATTCTTGCAGGTAAGGTCCTCAACTCTTTTTCATTAATTTTCAAATTTTAATAAAAAGGGAGATTCTTATGCATTGATTATTGGTAATAGGGGTCGAAACACTCGTGCATGTCTATTAAACCTAAAATCTAGTAAGAGTAATTAGATGGGAGTAAAGAATTATGTAAAGAAGGGTTGATAACCTAAATATATTCAGGTAGTGATTGTGAACTTTGATTCTAAGAAATATGTATTAATTTGTGCACTAGATTGACATTGCCAGGCTTTTTGGTAAAGTTGGAAGTAGATATTAAAAGGGAATTCGGCTCCAAGTATGTATGGCTAACTTTGATCTTTGTAGAATCGCCTTGTTTGGTGTACGAATGTTTGGCATGTGATATCTACGTGGATTATTCATGAAAATTATTGTGATTTGTATTATTGTGATTGCTGTGGAATTCTCGTGATTGGTTTGATTGAGTGTTGTGGTAAGTGTTGAGAAACAAATGATGGAAGAAAATCGTGAATGATGCAACAGGAATAACTGCAATAACCACATCTATGGCTTATTGTGTCAATTGTCATTGAAATGTAAAGCACATGTGAGTTGTTGGATGTGAAGGAAAATAGTATTGATTGTTATGGAAATACTTGGAAATTGTTGTTATTATTTCTTAAGAAGTGTTGTTGTTGATCCTTATGAATTGTTGATGTAGATGTGTTGTTTGTGGATTGTGACTATACGATGGGATCGGGTTGTGCGCCGCAACACCAAGTTATAAGGTGTGGGTTGTGGTGATAAGGGTGGCCAAGGTAATAAGGGTGGACGAGGTAATAAGGGTGGAAAAGTGATCGAAATCACTATTGAAATAAACATTTGAGCAAATTTTGAAATCATTGGTGTGGAATTGTGGAAGGTGGAAAACGGGAGAGAATGAAAACTTGTTTGGCTTGACTGTTCTTTTTCTTGTGCATTTGATTGTTGTTTCTATTATTGTACCTACTTGTATATGGCTTCAGTTTACTTGGAGCAAGTTTGTTCATACATACCAGTACAATTCAAGTGTACTGACGTCCCTTTTGCCGGGGGCGCTACATTCATGTTATGATTGTAGGTGGATCCATAGCAGGTACTCCAGTCCACCGATCGTAGCTCTTCATCCCTTCCCGCCAGCTGAATTGGTGAGCCCCTTTCCTTTCGGGGCCCTGCATGGCTTATGCCACCTTTACTCTAGAGTCTTATTTTTGGTATTTGTATAAGGTATAGCCGGAGCCTTGCCACCGACAAGTACAATATCATCCCTTTTCATGTCTAGAGGCTCTGTAGAGAGGAAATGTGGGTCATGAACTTATGTAATATGTATCTTGCACGTTGGGTTATGTAAATTGTAAACCATGCTAAAAATCATGTACCATATGTATGTTTTGTAATAAAAAGGTGTTTTGTTTGTAAATGGTTATTTCTCTTGGCTAATAAGTAATGAAAAATGCGGGGTAACACGTGGGGTAGGAGAGACACTCAGGTCCGCTTGACTGGGGCTACTCGGTCGAGCGCCGGTCATGTCCCTCAGATTCGGGGCGTGACAATATTGATCCACTCGAGTATTGTATTTTACCCCATTAAAAGAGTTGGTATCGTTGTTACTCTCTTGTGTTATTGTTATTTGTCATGGATATTATTCCTGGGCGGGAATATTATTTTTTCCCGACACTAACATATGTCACGACCCCAGTTCACTCTCCATGAACATGCTGTGATGGCACCTAGTTCCTACAACTAGGTAAGCCTAACAAAGAGGAAATTTAATATAACTTGCGAAATAATTAATTAAAATTGAACATATGTAAAATAATGACTGCATATAAGGCCGCTCAGCCTATACAATCCAAAAGAAATACGGTAGTCTACAACTTAATCCCAAAACTCGAAAACTCACGGGAATAACAGGCTAATAGAAACATAAAACACTACTCTAACTCCAGAATATCTAAACAACTGAGAGAAAGGAATAAACTAGATACTAAAGCTGGAACAGAACAGAGACTCCTGGTCTGCGAACGCGACAGATATACCTTAAAGTCTCCATATAACTCCTTGCCTCAAGGATAGTGCCCCTGAGTAGAGGTACCTGGATAATCTGCACATGAAAAACATGTGCAGAAGGGCATGAGTACACCACAACGGTACTCAGTAATTTCCAAGCCTAACCTCGATTGGGTAGTGACGAGGAAGGTCAGGGTCGTACTGAGATAAAACATAATAAATAATAAGATAACAAAAATAGTTTAAATAAAGTCTACATCGAGAATCTAAACCAGATAAATAAGGAAGAACAGTAATAGAAAGTAAAGGAAATAATACAAGGAATACTGCTCTAAACAAAGAATAATAGCCGAGGATCTCTTGGTATCCTGAGGATCTCTTGGTATCCTCATCATATGCACCAGGGATCTCTTGGTATGCCGGGGATCTCTTGGTATCCTCATCATATACACTGGGGATCTTTTGGTATGCCGAGGATTTCTTGGTATCCTCAATAAGTAAGTCGGGGATCTCTTGGTATCCCAGTATATAGAAATACATGTATCGGGGATCTATTGGTATCCCGCACCCTCAATCCAGAATATATCAAGTACATGGGGGATCTCTCGGGAAGCCGTCCCGTAGTCCCAAATTAAACACACAAGAACAAAAACTCAAAATCTAAGAATAAATTCTAAAATCAGTACAAGTAATAGTAATTTCTAGCCTAACATGCTTCATAGAATACAAATAGTACAGTTAAACAATTAAGCAAGTAAGTAAGCTAAACATGCTTCTCTAAGCTAGCACAGGTTTAAACTTACAGTATAAAACGAACAAGTAAAAAGGAAATCTCAATTTAAATACTTCAAGTAGAAACGGGTTTACAACAATTAGCTCAAGTACGCGCTCGTCACATCACGTACGAGGCATTCAAATATTCAAAGATCATGTCCTAAGGGGAAAAGGTTAGACAAGCAACTTACCTCGAATCAGCTCAATATCACTAGGAACCACGCCTTTGCCACGAGTATCCAACTCCAACTGGCCCAAATCTATTCAACTCAATTACATCTCGTAAATAATATTGCAAAAAAATGATTCCATTATTAAAATTAAAGCTAGGGAATGAAAATAGGTAAAATGACCATAACGTCCTTCCGGCCAACGCCTCACAATTGAATAATTTTTACATTTTCAGAACCCTCGTACTCTCACAAGTCCAACCATATAAAAATCTCCAAAATCGGAGGTCAATTACTCACTCAAAACCCAATAGTTTGGTCTAAGAAGTTTTAACCAAATTCTTCAAGTTTTAACCCCAAATTCAAATTTTAATGATGTATTTAACTACAAAATGATGAAATATAACTAGAAGGGATTAAAGAAACGTTACCCACTAGTTTCATCTTCAAAACTCTCTGAAAATCGCCTTTAACCGAGCTCTCAATTGATTTTCCATCTTTTGAAACTTAACCCTCAATTCTACTATATTCTGAACAGTCATTTCCGCTTCTGTGGACAAGGGACCGCTTCTGCGGTTTTCAATTAAGGGACCAAATTTCGCTTCTGCGGATATACAACCGCTCCTGCGGTACCGCTTATTCGGAATATTGACCGCTTTTGCGGTTCCTGAGGGGGAAGCCAATCTCGCTTCTGCGATGACCAAGGCCGCTTCTGCAGCTCTGCTTCTGCGGTTCCCAAGCCGCAGAAGCGAAAAGATATAAGAAGCAGCAGAGCTGCTACTTCTCAACTTCCAAAATTTTTCGTTAACCTCCCGAATTCATCCCGAGGCCCCCGGTACCTCAACCAAAAACACCAATACCACCTAATACCTTATTCAAACTTGTACCAAATCTTGAAAACACCTAAAACAATACCAGAAACCCGATTTAATCAATGATTCAACCCTAAGAACCTCAAATTTCTTCCAAATATGCTTTCGATCAAAAACCTAACCAAAACCGTCCGAATGACCTTAAATTTTTCACACACATCTCAAATGACATGACTGAGCTACTGCAACTTCCGCAATTCCATTCCGACCCTCGGATCAAAAACTCACTATCGGACCGGAAAGTTCAAAATTACAAACTTCGGCATTTCAAGACTAAATGAGCTATGGATTTCAAAAATACATTCCGAACACACTCCGAACCCTGAATTTACCTAACGGAGCTAACAGAGCTATTGAATTTCCATTCCGAGGCCGTCTTCACACTGTTCCGATAACGTACCATTTTTCAACTCTTAAGCTCTTATTTAGGGACTAAGTGTCCCAAAACACTCAAAATCCTAACACCGAACGTCCCGGCAAACTAAAATTGCAGAAATGAACTTAGGGGAAGCAGTTAATGGGGGATCAGGGAGTAAATTCCAAAAACGACCGGCCAGGTCGTTACATCCTCCTACAATTAAACATTCGTTCTTCCTCAGACGACCATAGAGAACATACTTGAAGTAGTGAAAAGATGAGGGTACTGGCTGCACATATCCTGCTCGGTCTCCCAAGTCGCCTCCTCGACCGGCTGACCCTGCCATTGAACATTCACTAAAGCTACGCTCATTGACCTCAACTTCCTGACCTGCCTGTCCAATATAACCACCGGCTCTTCTACATAGGATAGATCCTTGTCCAACTAGACTGAACTGAAATCCAACACATGCGATGGGTCACCATGATATCTCCGGAGCATCGTAACATGGAATACCGGGTGAACTCCGGCTAGGCTGGGATGTAAGGCAAGCTCATAAGCAACCTCCCAAACTCGCCTCAAGATCTCAAAAGGGCCAATAAACCTCAAACTCAACTTCCCTTTCTTCCCAAACCTCATGACGCCTTTCATAGGTGAGACTCGAAGCAGAACCCGCTCACCAACCATATATGAAACATCACGAACCTTCCTGTCCGCGTAACTCTTTTGTCTAGACTGGGCTGTACGGATTCTATCCTGAATCACCTTAATCTTCTCCAATGCATCCTGAACCAACTCTGTACCCAATAGTCTAGCCTCACCTGGCTCAAATAACCCCACCGGAGATCTACCCCTCCAGCCATATAAAGCCCCATACGGTGCCATCTGAATGTTGGACCGATAACTGTTGTTATAAGCAAACTCCGCCAATGGCAAGAAATGATTCCAAGACCCTCCAAACTCAATCACACACGCACATAGCATATCCTCAAGAATTTGAATACTATGCTCGACCTGTCCATCTGTCTGGGGGTGAAATGTTGTGCTCAACTCCACCCGAGTACCTAACTCTTGTTGCACGGCTCTCCAAAACCACGATGTAAACTGAGTACCTCTATCTGAAATGATAGAAATTGGAATACCATGCAAACGGATGATATCCCTGATATAAATCTCCGCCAACCACTTTGATGAATACGTGGTACATAGAGGAATGAAATGAGCGGACTTGGCAGCCGATCCACATTGACCCAAATGGAATCAAACTTCTTCAAGGTCCGTGGGAGCCCAGATACAAAGTCCATGGTGATATGCTCTAATTTCCACTCCGGGATATCTATCTTCTGAAGCAACCCACCCGGGCGCTGGTGCTCATATTTCACCTGCTGGCAGTTGAGGCATCTAGACACATAACCAACTATATCCTTCTTCATTTGCCTCCACCGATAGTGCTACCTCAAATCATGATACATCTTTGCGGCACCCGGATGGGTGGAATACCACGAACTATGTGCCTATGCTAGAATCAACTCTCGAAGACCATTAACATTGGGCGCACAAATCCGGACCTGCATCCTCAATACCCCATCATCCCTGATGGTCACATATCTGGCAACCATGCTGGACCCTGTCCTGAAGGACAAGCAAATGAGGGTCATCGTACTGCCGCTTCCAGATACGGTCAAATAGGGAACACCGGGAAACCACACAAGCTAGAACCCTACTAGGCTCCAAGAGATCCAATCTCACTAACTAACTGGCTAGGGCCTGAACATCCATCGCCATCGGCCTCTCTAAAGCTGGTAAATATGCCAAACTACCCAAACTCTCTGCCCGGTGACTCAAGGCATCTGCCACCGCATTGGCCTTGTCCGGGTGATACAGGATAGTGATCTCATAATCCTTCAATAGCTCTAACCATCTCGTCTGACGCATATTCATGTCCTTCTGCTTGAGTAAGTGCTGCAGACTACGATGGTCGGTATAGATCTCACAAGGCACCCCGTACAAATAATGATGCCAAATCTTCAAGGCATGAACAATAGCAGCTAACTCAAGGTCGTGGACAGGGTAATTCTTTTCATGTATCTTCAACTGTCTGGACGCGTAGGCAATCACCCTACCATCCTGCATCAACACCGCTCCAAGTCCAACTTGTGAGGCATCACTATAAACTGTATAAGACCCTGAACCGGTAGACGGCATCAAGATTGGGGCTGAAGTCAAAGCTGTATTGACTTTTGACAGCTCGCCTTACACTCCCTTGTCCACTAAAAATGGGCACCCTTTTGGGTCAATCTAGTCATAGGGGACACAATCGATGAAAACCCCTCCACAAAGTGACAGTAATAATCTGACTAGCCAAGGAAACTGCGAATCTCTGTAGCCGATGAGGGCCTACGCCATCTCTGCATGGCCTCTACCTTTTTCGGATCCACCCAAATGCCCTCACTCGATACCACGTGGCCTAGGAATGCCACAGAACTCAACCAAAACTCACATTTTGAGAACATTGCATATAATTTCTTCTCTCTCAGGGTCTGAAGCACTGTCCTCAGGTGCTGCTCATGATCTTCCCGACTCCGGGAATACACCAGAATATCATCAATAAAAACAATAACGAATGAGTCAAGATATGGCCTGAATACACTGTGCATTAAATGCATAAAAGCTGCTGGGGCATTAGTCAGCCCAAATGACATAACATGGAGCTCATAATGACCATACCGAGTCCTGAAGGCAGTTTTTGAGAAATCTGGCTCCCGAATCTTCAACTGATAGTAACTTGAGCGCTAATCAATCTTGGAAAATACCTGTGCGCCCTGAAGCTGGTCAAACAGATCATCAATATGAGGCAAAGGGTAACGGTTCTTCACTATAACTTTGTTCAACTAGCGATAATCAATGCAAATACACATAAAACCATCCTTTTTCTTCATGAACCCTTACCAAGCAATTCCTGCAATTGATCCTTCAACTCCTTCAACTCAGGAGGAGCCATGCGATACGGAGGAATGGAAATGGGCTGAGTGCCCAGCAACAGATTAATGCCAAAATCAATATCTCTACCGGGCGGCATGCCCGGAAGATCAACTGGAAATACATCGGGGTAATCCCATACCACTGGAACTGAATCAACAGAAGGGTATCAACACTAATATCTCTCACATAAGCTAGATACACTGCACACCCTTTCTCAACCATGCGCTGAGCTTTAAGAAAAGAGATAACTCTACTGGGAGTGTGATCTAAAGTACCACTCCACTCAATACGCGGAATACCTGGCATAGCTAATGCCACGGTCTTGGCATGACAATCAATAATAGCATGATGGAGCGACAACCAGTCCATGCCCAGAATAATATCAAAGTCAACCATACTGAGTAATAATAAATTCGCTCTAGTCTCAAAACCATGAATAGTAACCAAACATGACCGATAAACGCGGTCCAGAACAAGAGAATCTCCCACATTAGTAGAAACATAAACAGGGGCACTTAAAGAATCCTGAGGCACACCCAAATGCGGAACAAAATAAGAAGACACATAGGAATAAGTAGAGCAAGGATCGAATAGAACTTATGCCTCTCTGTGACAAACCAGTATAATACCTGTGATGATGGAATCGGAGGCAACAGCCTCAGTGCGAGTAGGAATACAATAA
Organism: Nicotiana glauca; assembly: GCA_026770625.1. Lineage (NCBI taxonomy): Eukaryota > Viridiplantae > Streptophyta > Magnoliopsida > Solanales > Solanaceae > Nicotiana > Nicotiana glauca. The sequence continues at coordinate 195,810 of MU743662.1, read as the reverse complement.
TATCTGGCCCGATCCCTCTCTCGAGGGCGATCTCTATAGAACTTTAAGGAGCATGTTGCGGCTGAGCAGTCTGTGGAGGTGCACTTCTCCCAAGTCTAGGGCAATCCCTCACCACATGACGGGTGTCACCACGCTCATAACAAGCTCTGGGAGGACGTGGTGTCTATGACTGACTGGGGCTAGGCCTGCTGGACTGACCTCTAGAAGCACCCTGCGCAGGAGGCATGCTAGAAACTGGAGGTGCATAGTAAGGCTCCTGAGGTATAGGCGGAGCTGGAGTACTGCCGGCTGCTAGTAAAGCTGAATGTATAGGGCGACCCGAATAACCTCTACCATAACGACCTGCTGATGGGGTACGGGCACCGGAGTAGTGGCCCGACTCTCGAGACCTCTTGGCCTCCATCTCTCTTCGCTCCCTAGCGAGCATACCCTCAACCCTCCTAGCAATGCTCACTACCTGCTGATAAGGAATATCCATCTCTAAATCTCGAGCCATGCTAGATCTGATGGGTGGAATAAGGCCCTCAATGAACTTGTGAACCCTCTCTCGAACTGTGGCAACCAAAGCTGATGCATGCCTGGACAACCTGGTATAATGGATGGCATACTTTGAGACTGTCATAGCACCCTGACACAAATGCTCAAACTCTACGCGCCATGCATCCCTAAGACTCTGGGGGATAAAATCTCTCATAAACATATCTGAGAATTGGGTCCAAGTTAGTGAAGCAGCCTCGACTGGACTGTCTAACTCATAAGTATGCCACCAATCATAAGCGACTCCCAAAGCTGAAAAGCAGTGAAAGAAACCCCGCTGGACTCCACTATTCCCATAGAGCGAAGAATACGATGACACTCCTCCAAAAATCCCAAGGCATCATCTGATGCTAGTCCGCTGAACACTGGAGGATCATATTTCTTGAACCTCTCAGGTCTACGCTGCTCATCCTCTAAAGCAGCTGACCTATACTTGGGCTGAACTGGTGATGTAGGCAGTGCGGGAATAACCTCCGGAGCCTGCTCAACCTGCACTAGCAGCTCAGGAGTGCGGACAGTGGGAGTCTGTGCTCCTCCCCCGGCCTGGGACGTGGCTGCAGCAAGGGGAAGCAACCCTGCCTGAGCCAAAGTGGTGTACATACTCATGAACTGAGCTAAAGTCTCCTGGAGCGCTGGAGTAGTAGTGGTCGTAGTAGGTGTGCCAGGTTTCTGGGCTCCGGCTGGATCTGCTAGTCGTACCTCGGCGGCAGCTCGCGCGGGTGCTCTGGTTGCACCGCGTGCACGTCCTCGACCTCTATCTCGGTCCTGGCCTCTTGCGGCTGCAGCAGGGGGTACGAGTGCATAGTTATCTCGTGTAGCACGTGTCCTCACCATCTGTGAGAGAATAGAAGACAGAAGTTTAGAATTGATGTCAAAAATATCGCACGACAAGGAATTCAATGAAATGAAGATTTTTTTTCCTAAACAGTTACATAACCTCTCGTAGATAAATACAAACGTCTCCGTACCGATCAGCGAGACTTTAATAAACCGGCCTGTGTTCCGTGACTCCTATGAAACTAGAGCCCTGATACCAACTTGTCACGACCCCAGTTCACCCTCCATGAACATGCCATGATGGCACCTGGTTCCTACAACTAGGTAAGACTAACAATGCGGAAGTTTAATATAACCTGCGGAATAATTAATTAAAACTGAACATATGTAAAATAATGACGGCATATAAGGCCGCTCAGCCCATTCAACCCAAAAGAAATGTGGAAGTCTACAACTCAATCCCAAAACCCGGAAACTCACGGGAACAACAGGCTAATAGAAACATAAAACACTGCTCTAACTCCAGAATATCTAAATAACTGAGAGAAAGGAATAAACTGGATACTAAAGATGGAATAGAATAGAGACTCATGGTCTGTGGACGCGGCAAATATACCTCGAAGTCTCTATATAAATCCTCGCCTCAAGGATAGTGCGCCTGAGTAGAGGTACCTGGATAATCTGCACATGAAAAACATGCGCAGGAGGGCATGAGTACACCAAAGCGTTACTCAGTAAGTTCCATGCCTAACCTCGGTTGGGTAGTGACGAGGAAGGTCAGGACCATACTGAGATAAAACATAATAAATAATAAGATAACGGAAACAATTTAAATAAAGTCTACAGCGAGAATCTAAACCAGATAAATAGGGAAGAACAGTAATAGAAAGCAAAGGTAACAATACAAGGAATACTGTTCTTAACAAGGAATAACAGCCGATGATCTCTTGTATCCCGAGGATCTCTTGTTATCCTCATCATATGCACCAGGGATCTCTTGGTATCCCGAGGATCTCTTGGTATCCTCATCATATACAATGAGGATCTCTTGGTATCTCGAGGATCTCTTGGTATCCTCACCCTCAATCCAGAATATATCAAGTACAGGGGGATCTCCCGAGAAGCCATCCCATAGTCCCAAATTAAACACATAACAACAGCAACTCAAACTCTCAAAATAAATGCTAAAATCAGTACAAGTAATAGTAATTTATAGCCTAACATGCTTCACAGAATACAAATAGTACAGTTAAACAATTAAGCAAGTAAGTCAGCTAAACATGCTTCTCTAAGCTAGCATAGGTTTAAACTTACAGTCTAAAATGAACAAGTAAACAGGAAATCTAAATTTAAATACATCTAGTACAAAGGGGTTTACAAAAATTAGCTCAATTACGCGCTTGTCACCTCACGAACGAGGCATTCAAATATTCCAAGATCATGTCCTAAGGGGAAAAGATACCCCACACAAGGTTAGACAAGCCACTTACGTCGAACCGGCTCAATATCACTAGGAACCACGCCCTTGCCACGAGTATCCGACTCCAAATGGCCCAAATCTATTCAATTCAATTGCATATCATAAATAATATTGCAAACAACTGATTCCATTATTAAAATTAATGCTAGGGCGAGAAAAAAGGTAAAATGACAGAAATGCCCTTTCGGCCAACACCTCGGAATCGAATAATTTTCATATTTTCAGAACCCTCGTACTCTCATGAGTCCAACCATATAGAAATATTCCAAATCGGATGTCAATTGCTCACTAAAAATCCAATACTTTGGTCTAAGAAGTTTTAACCAAATTCTTCAAGTTTTAACCCCAAATTCGAATTTTAATGATGGATTTAACTACAAAATGGTGAAATATAACTAGAAGGGATTAAAGAAACGTTTCCCACTAATTTCATCTTCAAAACCCTCTGAAAATCGCCTTTAACCGAGCTCTCAATTGATTTTCCATCTTTTGAAAGTTAACCCTCGATTCTACTATATTCTGAACAGTCATTTCTGCTTCTGCGGACAAGGGACCGCTTGTACAGTCCCGCTTATGCGGAAAATCAACCGCTTCTGCAGTTTTCACTTCAGGGACCAAATTCCGCTTCTGCAGATACACAACCGCTCATGCGGTACCGCTTATGCAAAATATTGACCGCTTCCGCGGTTCTTGAGGGGGAAACCAATCTCGCTTCTGTGATGAACAAGGCCGCTTATGCGGTTCCCAAGCCGCAGAAGCGAAAAGATACCAGAAGCAGCAGAGCTGCTACTTCTCAACTTCCAAAATTTTCCGTTAATCTCTTGTATTCATCCCGAGGCCCCGGGACCTCGACCAAAAACACCAATACAACCTAATACCTTATTCAAACTTGTACCAAATCTTGAAAATACCTAAAACAATACCGAAAACCCGATTTAATCAATGATTAAAGCCTAACAACGTCAAATTTCTTCCAAATACGCTTTCGGTCAAAAACCTAACCAAAAACCCGTCCGAATGACCTGAAATTTTGCACACATATCCCAAATGACATGACGGAGCTACTACAACTTCCGGAATTCCATTCCAACCGTCGGATAAAAAACTCACTATCAGACGGAAACTTCAAAATTACAAACTTCGGCATTTCAAGCCTAAATGAGCTACGGATTTCAAAAATATATTCCGAACATGCTCCCAACCGCGAATTTACCTAACAGAACCATCGGATTTCCATTCCGAGGCCGTCTTCACATTGTTCCAATTACAGACCATTTTTTAACTTTTAAGCTCTCTTTTAGGGACTAAGTGTCCCAAAACACTCTAAATCCTAACACCGAATATCCCGGCAAACCACAATAGCAGAAATGAACTTAGGGGAGGCAGTTAATGGGGGATCGGGGCATAAATTCCAAAAATGACTGGCCGGGTCGTTACACTATATTTGTGTGTTTACCTCGAAAATATGAGTAACAATTAAACTTGAATTGTGGTTTTAAAGATATGTGATAAAATTTAATACCAATTAATATTCAAGAGCTATGAGCTAGAAATGAAAGAAAAAAGTGAATCAAACCAATGTTACTCAGCTGTGGTAACCTCGACCTTAGTGACCTCTAGATGAACTATGTGCAATAAAGTCATAACAATAAATGTAAAGGACAATTGTGATGATTCGTAAGAGAGAAAAGTAGGATAGTATATTCTTGGCAATGATGTGATTATGTGACAAAATGATTGGGGTCTCCTTTATATAATAGGGGAACCCTAAATAAGGTATATTTCTATTTACAGTAAGGAATATTCTTGATACAACTGTCAAACCGCCTAGTACAAAATCGTACAATCCTATTCCGGGAATTTTGCCATGATCTTGGAGACGTGGCAGGAATCTAGCTCATTTTGTTATAAATCCATAACGGTACAATTTTGGGGTCGAGCATAGTTAACTTCAGTATTCCTGGCACTCCTATCTTCGAGAATTGCATTCCTTCATTGATCTCGAGTCTAGTATGTCGATCTCAAACTCAAGCTTTCTTGAACTCGGACCTAAAATGGTCCCTCGAGCTTGGGAAATCGGCCATGCTTGATTTTGACCATATACAGATAGTCCTTGCATTTCTAAGATCAAGGAGATAAGAAACAATTTGAACCTCGATTCTTTTGAGTCTCTAATGATGATGTCATTCCCGTGATCTGAGTGCTCGAAGTGACTGAAATGTCCCATGGGTTCGCTTCCAAAAACACTAAATACATACTAGTAATGGTCGGCCACTAGCACCGCCGAACCGTCATTGTTCATCTATAAATGCGAGGCTACTTTTTTGAATTGAAAACTTTACCCCTTTATTCATATTTTCTCTGATCATCTCTCTTCTTCAACCCTTTTTCTCACTATCTATTTCCACCTCCCATTTAATGCCAAAAAAGGCCAAGTTCTTGTAAAACTCCACGTCCTGCTGCCGCATGTACATTTTAGCTTAGAATTATCGCTGAACCCTCCAAAACAATTCCTAAAAATATAAAATGTCATCTTCTTCTACCTCCCAGTCGGCTAACTGGTGGTGCCGCCGACTCTTGAAGAAATCACCCCCCGCCCTTACTTGATTAAGAAGACTTCACTATTTAAAATCCTCTCGATATCCCATGCCGATGCGAAAATGTATCTCAATATAATTGTTTAATATCAAAGAAGTAACTCAAATCCATAAAGATGGATGGCAGCCAAGGAGACGCGGTCCTGATTCAGATCCTGAGTCTTGAGGAAAGCATCACTACTCACGTAGAGGGTTTTTTAAGTGTTTACACTTATCCGTTCACACTGGGTCCCATTTATCCAGTAGTGATAGACTTCTGCAATACATACGAGGTTGACTTTTGCAATACATACGAGGTCATCCTTGGCTAGATGCACCCCTCCTTTTGGCGCCTCGTGATCATGCTGCGCTACTTTTTCTAAAAAGTCGAGGGGTTAGAATTCACCCTCAACCATCTTATATGGTTGTATCAGCCTAAGCTATTTCGAGGGCTCATCAAGATGCAACGTCGAACAAAGAAAGCCTTCTTTTCTAGCAACGATGAGCAGAAAGATCAAGGCTGGATGAGCCGGTTAATTTGAGTAAGGGCTTTGGATTTCATCCCTAGGGACAAAATGCCATTCACGGAGAAATGGAACTTTAATCGTAAGTGGATTACTTCTTCCCAATATCTATTTATATTCAGTTTCCACATCTTATAATATCTATGCCCTTTCTGCATCAACTGCTGGGTGTCCCACGTGCTCCTCGACCTCGAGGACTGGGTTCGAAGGTTAGCTGCCACCTCCTTCTAAAATGAGCGCAGATGGCGTGAATTATCGAGGGGCAAGTGGGAGGCCAAAAATCATGGTAAATTCTCTTCAAATATTCAGATATATTTCACTTGTTGATGGTATTAACTCATTCATGTTTATTTATGTAGGCATCCGAGATTTATCCAAAATGAGGCCAGCCCCGCCCGGGGAAAAGACTGTGTTGCATTCTCGATCCCGAAATTGGAGAATGATAATAAACGAAAGAGGGCTTCAAAGCCTGAAGATTCACAGGATGATGGGTATCTTACTCTAAATCTAAGGAGGAAACTTGTACATTCACATTTTGATTCCGCCACTCAATATATAGAATAAGAATAAGAGAACAAGGGTGAAGAAATGGCATTGGTACCCCAAACTAGGAAACCAGTTGAGGCCACCAACCCCTCTGAACTTGAGACCTCATCTTATGGTGGAAGAGCTCTGGAAAAAGACTTGGACAAAGCCCCTAAATCTCTGAAGATAGAGATCATTCCCCCTCGTTCAATAAGTACTCCTGAGGGGATAAATATTGAGAAGGTTGCGGTTAATTAGACTACCTCGAATGAGGAGCACGAGGCCATGGCAACGGGTAATTCACTTTCTTTACTGTCGTACTCTGGTGGACAATGAAGGATGTTCGGGCTCTGCGAATACTCGACCCAAGCAAGGTCTTTGAAAATGACCCTTTTTAGGACTGTTTCACTATGGTCAATGATGTTGTTAACTTTAATGATGCGTCCACCCACTTTCAAGAGGCCCAACGTCTCCTCTCTCGAGTAAATGCTAACTTTCATTGCTGTAATTATTTTTCTTTTCTTCCTTTCCTTAGGCTAACACACATTCATTTCGTGTATAGGCCATCATCAAGGCTAGAGCTGAGTTAAGAAAATGTGAGGTCGAGCTCAGGAGGGTTTTGGGTGATGAGAAGGCCTTGAGGCTCCTTTGTGGCGAAAAGTAGGAAGAGCTTAAGGACGTTCAGGATGAAATAGCCAAAGCTCGAAAAAACAAGACCGATCTAGATGAGAAGGTAACTGTGATTTTAACAGAGTATGGTCTTTTTGTCCTTATTCGAATCCTAACACTTCGATGTCTCAGTTGTAATAGAAGTTGGAAATGATTGGACAACTTCGGGAGGAGGTTGATCAAGTGAAGGCTGACAGCCATTATTAGAAAGAGAACATGGATCAACTCGTTATCGATAAGGAAGATGTTGCAGCTCAACTAGCCTCGGCTAAAACTCAACTTCGAGACATTAAAGTGAAGGGTATGGCTCAGACCAAGAAAACTAAGGAGTTAGAGGTAGATCTTGCAAGAGCTCGGGCCGAAGCTGTACAATATAAAGTCGACGTTGATAAGACAAAGGCCACGGCTGACAAGACTAGTGACGTATATTTGAAGGATGTCGCAACAGTCCAAGCTTAGTTGAGGGAGGCCTCCGACTGGGAAAAACGGAGTAATGATTGGCCAAGTGCCAAGCTCAGAGGGAGACTCTTGAAGACATCTGCGCCCGAGAATTTGACCTCACTAATGAGATAGCCCAAGTTAAGGCGATGGAAACCTATGCACGGTTTCTCGTTTGTTTTGATGATAAAGACGTTGTGAGTGGCTCTGATGTCGGTGAAGGTGATGAAGGATCCCTCGAGGAGGAAGAGGTTCCCAGAGATAAAGCTCCCGAGGGTGTTGTTCCTAACGATGTAGCTTCCAGGGATGTAGCCCCAAAATAGATTAGTTTCATTTTTATTTCTTTTGTAAGGACCCCTATGGGTGTTGTAAATACACTTTGTAAATCATCTTTTATGAATATAAAGGAACTATTTGTTTCAACCTTGGCTTGTTTTGAATCTCATTTTGTCCTTATTTATGGAAAATTCAATTGTACAACCCAAATGATCAGTCCGAGTATTTGGTTGTACTCGGAACATAATGAACCCCTATGTTTTTTATTGATCAGCGTAATGCCTCTTAAGGTCTTAGGTAATTATTGAACTAAGCTTCAATCAATTGGATGCGAGCTCGGAACAATAGGACTATTGGATCTGAGTTGAGTGAGAACGAGATCTCATACTCTACATGTTTTGGTCCTTAAGCTCTTTTAGGTTGACCCTTAAGCTCTTATATATCGGCCCTTTGGCTATTATATATTAGTCCTTAGGCTCTTATATATTGAACCTTAATCTCTTTAAGTTGGGCCGATTTGGCCTCTAAAGTGGCTATATAATTTTTCCCTCTTTACAACTAAAAGACTTGGTGAAAATTTAATTATGCCTTAGCATGTGTTTTTCGTACCCATTGGGTCTTCGATGGTTTGACGAATCAGAACCTTATTTATAACTTGTTTGTGTAATGATGTTCGAATACCTCTTGAGGTTTCTTTTCGAAGGATGATGTTATCAAAGCCTCTAAATTATTCGAGGGCTGAATTTACCGAAGCCCTTTATATTTTGCTTTTCCCAAGGGTAGCTTGATTTAACTGGCTTTTTCAAAGTGTTAGAAGAACTTTAATATATGGTGTAAATCAGATGTCTCCAAGCTACACTATTTCAGTCGTAGCCTTTTTATATGACCGTAGTCTTTAATATGGCTGTTGCCTTCGGGTATGTAACTTGGACTTGTTTCCCGTTAAACTTTCGAACTTGTTCAAAATTTAGTCCTCGAGTATATTGGCCTTGGCTTTTGTTTCGGGGGGATGTCCCTTTAAGGTCTTATGAGTCTGAGTTTTTTATGATTCAGATATGCTGACTATTGATGACAGTCCCCGAGTGAGTCGAGGTTGCATTTGTGCTTTGGCTCTTGAGCCACTTTCGTAGGATTATAAGTATAGAGCTCGTATGATAGTAGATTTCTTTGAGATACAAAGTGTTTCTTGTATAAAAAAAATGCTTCTTTAAATAACTGATACATGTGTACATGTTTTGCCATCTGGGCTCGACTATTATATATGGACATGGTTCATCTGACTTTGTCCCATTAGAAAGTTTTCTTATCGAGGCCATCTTAGTAATGAAGTATTTTCCTAAAAAATATGATCTCTGAGGGTGATGCCCCCCAGTATTCGAGGTTAATTGAAAAGAAGCCTTGGATACTTTTGAGTTCTCCTTAGGTAGCATATAATTGTTGCCTCATTAATAGCCTTGCTAGTAAAGCCCATTTGGGGCAAAATCCGGTTTAAGGGAAAAAGAGAGCAACACATGGTTTCAAGCCTAAGGCCTTCGTTTAAAAAGGGGTCTCTCCGATAGCTTCGATCGAAAATCTACAATGAGTTAGTTTTGAACTCAAATAGACAAAAGGAGAAAGTCATACCTTCTTAGTAGTGTCGTTTGAGTAATGATACGTTCTAATTATTTAGCAGTTGTTCACCTTCCATAGTGCTAAGTTTGTAAGATCCTTTACCGACCATTCTGAGGACTCGGTACGGTCCTTCCCAATTCGGGCCCAATTTCCCTTCTTCGGGTCTCGAGTATTAAGGGTGACTTTCCGTAGGACTAAATCCCCAACTCTGAAATGTCAAAGATTGCTCTTTCTATTGTAGTACCTTTCGATCCTTTGCTTCTCCACAACCATCTGAACAAGTACTGCTTCTTGTTTTTTGCCTAATAGCCCGAGGCTAGTATTCATAGCCTCGTGATTTGACTCCTCTGATGCATATTGAAACCTAGCACTGGGTTGTCCGACCTCGACATGGATAAGGGACTTATAGCCATATACTAAGAAAAACAAGGTAGGCCCCGTGCTAAACTTCGATGTTGTTCGATATGCCCAAAGGACCTCGGGTAGAACTTCTCTCCATTTCCCATTTGCATCGTCCAACCTTTTCCTCAGGTTTTGAATGATAGTTTTGTTTGTTGACTCGGCATGTCCATTTCCAGTTTGATGGTATGGTGTCAATAAGATCCTCTTTGTTTTATGGGCTTCAAGGAACTCTATCAACTTGATGTCGATGAATTGTTTCCATTGTCACATACAATCTCGGCAGGTATTTCGAACAGGCATATGATGTGATCCCACATGAAATAAATAACTTATTTTTCTCAGACCTTTAAGAAGGCTTGCACTTACACCCATTTAGAAAAATAATCAGTCATAAAAAAAATAAACTTAGCTTTACCCGGGGTCGTTGGTAGGGGTCCGACTATGTCCATTCCCTATTTTATGAAAGACCATCGGGATAGAATTGAATGTAGTTGTTCTCTGGGCTGATGGATCATTGGTGCAAATCGTTGGCACTTATCACATTTTTTTAACAAAATCCTTACTATTTTTTTCCATGCTATCCCACTAATACCCTGCTCCGATAATTTTGCAAATCAAAGACTCGGTGCCGGAGTGATTCCCACAAGTGCCTTCCTGGATTTCTCATCGTATATAATCAGTGTCTCCTGGCCCCAAACATACCGCCAATGGCCCATATAATTTTCTCCGATAAAATATTCCATTTTCGTCTAATGCGAACCTAGCAGCCTTGGATCATAGGACCATCGATTTTTTGTGGTCCGAGGCGAGTTTTCCATTTTACAAATAGTAGATATACTTGTTCCTCTAGTCCCATGTCAAACTAGTTGACTTTATTTTGGCACGACCCCTTTCTAACATAGAACTCGATAACTAGATGACAGTCCTCGGGATGATATCATATTCTTCGACCGAGGATCCCAGAATTAGCAAGTGCATCGGCCTCACTATTTTGTTCTTAGGGAACATGCTCCAAAGTCAACTCCTTGAAGCGGTTCAAAGTTACCTGTAGCTTATCCAAGTATGGTTTCATCCTATTCGCTTGAACTTCGAAACTTTTGTTTACTTGGTTTACCACCAATAGAGAATTGCACTTGGATTTGATAATTTCTACTCCCAAGCTTTTAGCTAGCTTGAGACCTACAATCATGGCCCTTATACTCGGCCTCATTGTTAGTCAATGTAGAAGTTTTGATAGATTGTATAATGTCATCACCCGTGGGTGGCTTCCAGACATTGCCAAGCTCGGACCCTTTTCACATTCAAAGCACCTTCTGTGAAAAGGGTACATAACCCCGATGATGTATACGAACATAGCAGGAGTTCTTTATCCACTTGAAATATGAGGATCGGCATAAAATAAACCACGAAGTCAGCTAAGATTTGAGACTTGATGGTGGTACGGGGTTGATATTCGATATCAAACCCACTAAGTTCGACGTCCCGTTTGGCCAGCCAGCGTGATAGCTCGCTCTTATGCAGAACATTTTGAAGGGGGTTAAGTGGTCAATACACATATAAGATGACATTGAAAATATGGCTTTAGCTTTCCAGATGCGCTTATCAGTGCAAGTGCTATGTTTTCTAAGTAAGGGCATCTGATTTCAGCATCTCCTATAGTTCGGCTTAAATAATAAATAGGGAATTGCGTACCTTGCTCTTCTCGAACTAGTACCCCACTTACCGCTATCTCGGATACTGCCAAATATAGGTGAAGTTTTTCATTTACCTTCGGGGTATGAAGCATTGGCGGGATCGATAAGTATTGCTTTAGTTCTTCCATGGCTTGTTGGCATTGCCGGGTCCATGCAAAATTGTTTTTTCCTTTTGAGCAAGGAAAAGAAATGGTGACTTCAACATGACGACCCCAAAATGAATCAACCCAAAGCAGCTATTTGCCCTGTTAGCCTTTTTACGACCTTCACGCTATCCACGATTGTTATATCCTCGATGAATTTTATCTTATCAAGGTTAATCTTGATACCTCGATTTGACACTATGAAGCTGAGGAACTTACCCGAGTTGACTCCGAAGGCACATTTCTCTGGGTTAAGATTCATGTTGTACTTCCTCAATATTTTGAATGTTTCCTACAAATAAGCTAAATGGTCATCTGCGCGACGGGGCTTAACCAACATATCATCAATATAAACTTCCATTGTTTTACCTATTTTCCTTCGAACATTTTGTTAAGTAGGCATTGGTATATAGTTGTTGCATCATTTAGCCTGAAGGGTATTACATTATAACAATAAGTTCCAAACTTAGTCATGAAAGAAGTCTTTTCCTGGTCCTCCAGATTCATCTGAGTCTGATTGTACCCAGAGTAGGCATCAGGAAAAGTCAGAATCTTGTGGCCAGCCGTAGCATCGATCATACGATCAATGTTGAGCAGTGGAAAAGAAACTTTCGAACATGCTTTGTTTAAGTCTTTATAGTCAACATGCATTCTAATTTTGTTTTCTTTTTTAGGAACTACAAATACGTTGGCTAACCACTCAGGGTATTTTACCTCATGAATAGACCCTATTTTAAGAAGTTTGTTTACCTCGCCCTTTATGAACGCATGTTTCGCCTCAGACTGGGGCCTCCTTTTTTGCTTCACTCGTTTGAACCGGGGGTCGATGCTTAACCGATGTGTGGTGATTTCTGGTGGAATGACCAAACAAAGCAGTCCATATTATTAATAATAAATTAAATGATTTTTTTCCTGAGTTCGGGGGTTAATCCCGTTCCCAGGTATACCTTTCTTTCGGCTATATATTCTATCAGTCTGACCTGATCTATCTCCTCGACAGTTAACTTGGTTGCATCAAAATCTTCGGGAGCGACGAAGGTTCGAGGAGCAAGGAAACCTTCTTCTTCATCCTCGATTACCTGTTGCTCTGATTCCGTCGAGGCTGAGGATGGTGATTGCTATTTAGTCGCCTTCTTAACTTCGATGCTAGATTTCTCCTAGGTTAAAGGCTCTGGTATCGGCACCACCTCCTCAACTACAAACATCTATTTTGCAGCATACTGCTCCCCGTAAATAGTTTTCACTCTATCCTCTATTGGGAACTTCATCATTTGATGAAGAGTTGAAGGTAGTGCCCTCATGTTATGTATCCATGGTCTCCCGAAGAGCGCGTTATACCTCATGTCACCTTCAATGACATGTAATTTAGTATTTTGTATGGTCCTGGCTATGTTTATTGGCAAGATAATTTCTCCCTTCGCTTGCCATGTTGAAGCCATTTAGGACCTGGGATGCAGGTACAATCTGATCTGATAGGCCGAGCTGCTCTATGACCCTCTATCTAATTATGTTTCCTGAGCTACCTTGATCCATGAGAATACGTTAACTTGACTTTTATTTAAAAGGATAAAGATTACCAAGGCATAGTTATGTGGCTGATATATGCCCTCTACTTCCTCATCGTAGAATGATAAGGCACCCTCGGGCACATAGCTCCGAGTATGTTTTTCTCTTGTGATTGACAGCTTGGTGCATTTGAACACTGATCTTGTGGGACATCGATACTGCCAATGACCACGTAGATTACATGTTGTGGTTCTTTTTGTTAATTTTTTCTTCCATCTCTCTCCCTAAAGTTATTGCTTTCAATCTTCTGTTCTATGACCATGTGTGCCATGATACTTGCACATCAAGTTCGGGTTCCTTTTAGAATGACCAATTTGTATAGGCATGGGCCACTTGGAGTCTTTGATTCTTCCAATAGCTGACACAATCCCCGATGCATCTACGCTGAAGTTGTACTCTGACGGTCAAGGTGCCTCTGCGGGGTCGGTATGCTTATCGAACCTGCTCTTACTCATGAGCCCTCGAGAAATTTGACCTCGATCATTTATCCAATCATTTCTAGGGGTCTTTCAACCTGAACCATTGTTTCTTTGATTAACGTATGACTGATACTATTCTTTCTTCGATCTTGATTCCCTATAGTTATCCCTCGAGGGCTTGGCTGTGAATCTATTATGATGAACTGAACTCGAGAGGGCTCCCAACTGGTTATTTTCGACCCAGATTTTAGATTGATAATGGTTGTGCGTATTTGACCACGTCACAGCTGGATACCCGATAGGTTTTGCTTTAACTGTCGAGACACAATCAAGCTTCTTTCATTCAAACCCTACATGCAAGCTTGTAATTCCCAATCATCTGAGACCGGTGGTAACTCCATTCGTTCTATCTAGAACTTGGACACGAATTCCCTCAACATAACGCCGTTCCTTTGTTTGATTTTTAATACGCCTGATTTTATCGTGGCCACCTTTATGGCCCTGGCGTGCACTTTTACGTAGGCGTATGCTAACATAGCAAATGAGTCAATAGAGTTAGGAGGTAAGTTGTGATACCAAATCATATCTCCTTTCGACAATGTTTCTCCAAAAATTTTCAGTAACACTGATTCGATATCGTCGTCATTCAAGTCATTTCCTTTATTCCCGCAAGTGTATGAAGTAATATGCTCGTTAGGGTCTGTTGTCCCATTATATTTGGGTATATCAGGCAAGTAATACTTTTTAGGAATAGGCATCAGAGCCGCTCTTTAAGGGAATGGTTTTTGTGTGAACTTTTTGGCATCTAATCCTTTCAAAACTAGAGGTGCCCCCGGTATTTGGTCAACACGGGAGTTATAAGTTTCCACCTTTTTTTCATTGTCTTAAATCTTCTATTCTCAGGACTTGATCCTTTTGGTGAGATCTTCAAGCATCCAAATAATGGTGGGGTTAGTCTCAAGTCATTTCCATTTGACCTCTCCGGCACTGGCTCAGCATGTCGATTGTTTTCATGTTCAGCTACACTCAAAGTCTTATTTTGACTTTGAAGTTGAGCAATGGTGATCTCTTGAAATTGCAGCATCTCGAAGGTTGATTCCTCTATCACCCACTCCTTGTGTTCCTTCTCTACCAGGTCGGGCTTCCCTACGTACACTCCCTCCGGGGTCTATGCCTTAATTCGTGTTTAGAGCAATGTGTGAACTAACATCAAAAGGTTCCATGTTTGGCAGTTTCCCAGGGTTTATTGGTGGTACACCGATCCCTATATTGTTGTTTTCACCAAGACCATCGTTGTCATGAACATGTGAATTTGTTGAGCTAGACATGTTTTAGCCTGAGAATAAAAAATTCTTGACAAGAAAAACTGTAAATATAATGTGTGTAATAAGAATCAGTAAAGAAACAATCACTATTATCTTTAGCCTCGCAGTTGGTGCCAAACTGTTTACCTCGAAAATACGAGTAATATTTAAACTTGATTTTTGGTTTTAAAGATATATGATTAAATTCAATACCAATTAATATTCAAGAAGTATGAGCTAGAAATGAAAGAAATAAGTGAATCAAACCAACGTTACTCAGCGGTGGTGACTCGAGCTTAGTGACCTCGAGATGAATTACGAGCAATGAAGTAAGAATAATAAATGTAAAGGACAATTGTGAAGAATAGTAAGAGAGAAAAGTAAGATAATATATTCTAGCCAATGATGAGATGATATTACAAATTTTTAGGGTCCCCTTTATTCAACTAAACAAATGGGGCATGGCAACGCAACAATATTGTCCAAGCAATCTTATTTGGGATCAAGAAACAAGCCCGGTTATTGGGGACAATCTTTTAGCTAACAACACATCATGATGAATTTGTCAATAACAAGAAACTAAAGAGGACAAAACAAAGATGATTAATCGAGAGGAATTTTTACAGAGAGAGCAAAATACTCTTTAATTGTATACCAGTGTATATAATGAGACAAAAGTTGTAGTGTATTTAACTAACCTAACCGCCTAATACATGACAGTTGTATCACACTAACACATAATTAAGTTAACTAAACTATATCGAACTGTGATTAACCTACATCCTTTACACCACCCTCGAGCTAGGACTGGGAAAGATGTTCAGAAGTCCTAGCTTGGATATCAAGTACATACGTTGAGGTTGACCAAGTGCTTTAGTAAGAATGTTGGCTTCTTGTTCTATTGTAACACAATATACAGTAGATATGAAGCTTTTTTGAATCCTCTCACGAATAAAAAGACAATCAATGTCAATGTGTTTTGTGCGCTTGGAAGACATGATTGGCAACAATAGCAAGAGCTGACTTGCGATCACAGTAGATAGGCACAGGGAAATGATGCTTGTCACGACCCATTTCCACAATAGGTCACGATGGCGCCCGACACCGTTGCCAAGCAAGCCAATGCGGAATATTTCCAACTTCTTATGTTAATTTTTGCGGAATTTAAGTGAAATAATTATCCAAATTTGGATCTAAAACCAAATGTTATTGATAAAATAAATAACATAATAATACAACCCCAAAAACTAGTCTACCAAAGTGTGTTCCAAGACCTGGTTTCACAAGTATAGGCGTCTAGTAGAATACACGAAAGAATAACTATATCCTACTGTTGAGATTAAAAAAGACAACAAAAGTAAAGGAAGACTCCATCCGGCTGTTGAGCGACATAAGAATGAAGCAGCTCACCGTGGAAGTCTCTGCCACAAACTCAAGGATGCGCAACGTACTGGTAACCACATGTATCTACATCAAATTCTGTACAATTAAGTACAGAAGCATAGTATGAGTACATAAACAATATGTACCTAGTGAGTATCCCGTCTAATCTCGAAGAAGTAGAGACGAGAGGTTGACTTCATACTCACTAGGGTCGAATAATATATCGAGGTAATTATGCAAACCAGGAAGAATCACTAATAAGCAACAGTTTATAACAAGACATAAAAGTCCTACTCTCCATTATATCTCCAGCTAACCATTAATTTTTGTTATATGTATCAATTTATGTCGGACCATGAAAAGGCAATATCAATATTCAAAAACTCTCGGGCAAGCAACAATGGCATGCACAAATATGTCGAGGCGACGACCCGATCCAACAGAAATAAACTGTGCAATTGCCGATGGTCAACGACGTGCCTATATATTCATCTATTCATACCGAGGTGATCGTCCCGATCCACAAATAATAAGAAATATAAAGTATACACACAAGGCACATCAATAGTCATTAATTCCAAGCAAGACTTCAAAATTATACTAGTACGTTCTTATTCCCTTTTTAAGTCTCTAGCATAATCTAGGTGCCTGTATTAACAACATAATATAGAGATTTATATAAAATAAGCATGGTGTGGGCCCTAAACTACCTGGACAATTAACATAGTAGTAGCTACACACGGACTCTCACCACCTAGTGCATGCGTAGCCCCGCAATTTAGCAATAATTACTCAATTATTAATCCTATGGGGACAATTACCTCTTACAATATTAGAAAGGAGACTCATCTCTCTCAAAAGCGCACTTCCAATATCAAGAACAAGCCCAAGCCCTCAATTCGGACTCTAATGATCACAAACTAGTTAAACAAAGTAAGAACTAGTCCAGAATGTCTTACAAGGTCGAATTCTAACTATTTAAGTAATTCCCTAACCTTTTCCACAAGTTTCCTAAATTTCGACCGGGGCCCACGTGCCCGGATTCTGAGATTTTTAGAAGGAAATTATTCTCTACAACCTAAGGATCAATAATATATGATTTCTAGTACATTTCATAAAAAATGTGATGATTAAATCTTAGTTTTATTACAACCCTAGGTCTAGCTCTAACCCTTTTATTTTACCAAATTTTTAGTGTTTAATCAACTTAATATAAATGTATTTAAACTAATAATGAATGGAAGTACATTACCTTGAAGTGCTATGTTGAAATCCTCTCCTTGGAAGACCCCAAATTGCCTAAGTGTAGTGTAGAAATGAAGTAAATGGCCTTTGAGTTCGAATTAAATGAACTTACTGCCCAGCGATTTCCGCTTCTTCGGTTCTTCGGTGCACTGACCGCTTATGCAAAATCCGCTTCTGCGGAATTAGGATTGCTTCTGTGAACTTGGCCCAAAATGCCTGGACTGCTTCTGCGGTGTGGGTCCCGCTTCCACGGGGCCGCTTCAGCGGAAATTGGCCGCTTCTGCAGTGTGGGCCTAAGGCGACTGGACCGCTTCTGCAGTCTAGGGATCGCTTAAGTGGAACCGCTTCTGCAGATTATGGGTCGCTTCTGTGGTTTCCCTTGGCCTGGCCCTTGGCTGCTTCTGCGATGGATTGAGTGCATCTGCGGTCTTGCTTTTGTGGTTCTAGAACCGCAGATGCGGTTATGATAGAATCAGCAACTCAGCTCCCTTTTCCAAATTTCAACTTCACTAAAGCATTGTTCGATCGACGCTCGGGGCTCCTGAGCCCCGCCCAAACATACCACAAGTATGAAATCACGAGGCAGACCTACTCGAACCCTCAGAACACTCAAAACAGCGCTAAATCTTGGAATCATCGCCTAAAACCAAATGGATCAAACTATTGAACTTAAAGTTCTTAATTCTCTTCTAACGGGTCAAAACGCCCTTAGACAACTCGGATTGTCACCAAATTTTACGGGCAAGTCTTAAACAACATTACGGATCTGTACCAAGATTAGGAACCAAAATCTGAGCCCGATACCTAGGGAATCAATGATTACTTATTTTCTTTAATTCTTTAAAACTTCAGTTTAACAATTTTAAATAAAAATTCATTACTCGAGATAGGGACCTCGAAATTTGATTACGATCATACATCTAGGTCCCATATTTTTCCACGGACCTTCTGGGATTGTCAAATCACGAATCCTGGTTCGTTTTCCCAAAAAGTTGTCCGAAGTCAAACTTGGTCTTTTAAGAAAATCTTAAAGAAGCAAATGGACATATTTTTACTCAAAACTCTTCCAAATCCCGAACCAACCGTCCCCGCAAGTTTTAAATTTACTAAAGCAAGCGCGGGAGGTTTTATTTAAGGGAACGGGGTTCAAAAATGCAAAACAACCAGTTGGGTCGTTACAATCTCCACCTCTTAAACAAACGTTCCTCCTCAAACGGACATAGAAAAGTACCTGGACTGTTGAATAAGTGGGGATATCTGCTCCGCATGTCCTCCTCGGACTCCCAGGTCGCCTACTCGATCGGTCGGCCCCTCCACTGGACCCTCACTACAGAAATCCTGTTGCATCTCAACTGCGATTCTATCTATCAATGATGGCAACTCGCTCCTCCTCATAGCCTAAAATCTCATCTAACTGGATAGTACTGAAGTCCAACACATGGGATAGGTCGGCATGGTACTTACAAAACATCGAAAAATAGAAAACTGGATGAACTCCCGATAAACTGGGGGGTAAAGCAAGCTCATAGGAAACCTCCCCAACTCGCCTCAACACCTCAAAGGGTTTAGCTTGCCCTTTTTCCTGAACCTCACAATGCCCTTCATTGGCGAGACTTTTAAGAAGACCTTCTCGCCAATCATGAATGACACATCACGCGCCTTCTGATCCACGTAACTCTTCTATCTGGACTTAGCCATGCGGAGCCTGTCCTGAATCAACTTTACCTTATCCATGGCATCCTGTACAAAATTTCTACCAAATAACTTAGCCTCACCAGGCTCAAACCACTCGATAGGAGAACGAGAATGTTGACCATATAAAGCCTTATACAGGGCCATCTCTATGTTGGACTGATAGTTGTTATTATATGCAAACTCTGCTAAAGGCAAGAACTGATCCCACTACCCTCAAAGGAAATCACACATTCTCTAAGCATATCCTCTAAAATCTAAACTGTTCGCTCCGACTGCTCGTCGGTCTAAGGATGAAATGCTATGCTAAGCTCTACACGGGTCCCCAACTCACTCTGAACTGCTCTCCGAAAATGGGAAGGGAACTGAGAGCCTTTATCTGATATAATGGAAACCGGCATACCATGCAATCAGACTGTCTCCCGAATATAGATCTGAGCATATCTATCAGCTGTATAAGTAGTCGCCACTAGAATGAAGTGAGCCGGCTTGGTCAACCTATCCACAATGACCCACACTGAATCAACCTTCCACAAAGTCAGCGGAAACCCAACTACAAAATCCATAGTGATGCGCTCCCATTTCCACTACGGAATGGGCATCTACTGAAGTAGGTCACCTAGCCTCTGATTCTCAAACTTGGCCTGCTGGCAATTTAGACATCTAGCTACATACTCCACGATGTCCTTCTTAATCCTTCACCACCAATAATGCTGCCTCAAGTCATGATGCATCTTCGTGGCACCTGAATGAATAGAATACCTCAAACTGTGAGCCTCTTCTAAAATCCGCTCCTTGAGACCATCAACATTAGGAACACATAGACGGCCCTAAAGTCGCAACATACCATCCTCGCCAATAGAAACCTTCTTGGCACCTCCCTGAAGTACCGTCTCTCTGAGAACTACCAAATGTGGATCATCGAACTACTGGGCCTTGATCTGCCCCAATAATGAAGACTGAGCAACCACACACGCTAGAACTCGGCTGGGCTCTAAAATGTCCAACCTCACAAGTATGTTAGCCAAGGACTGAATGTCCAAAGCTAGTGGCCTATCCTCTACTGGAATGAATTCTAGGCTACCCAAACTCTCTGCCTTTCTGCTAAAGGCATCCGCGACCACATTCACCTTTCCCGGATGATAAAGAATGGTAATGTCATAATCCTTTAGTAACTCAAGCCACCTGCACTGCCTCAAATTAAGGTCCCTCTACTTGAACAGAATCTACAAGCTACGATGATCGGTGTAAACCTCACATGACACCCCATACAAATAATGCCTCCATATCTTAAGGGAATGAACAATCGTTGCCAATTCTAGGTCGTGCACAGGGTAACTCTTCTCATGAAACTTTAGATGATGCGAAGCATATGCAATAACTCGCCTCTCCTGCATCAATACGCATCCTAAACCAACGTGTGAAGCATCGCAGTATACCATATATATCCCTGATTCGGATGGCAATACAAAAATCGGTGTCGTAGTCAAAGCCGTTTAGAGGTTCTGTAAGCTCTCCTCACAATCATCGGACCAACGAAATGGGGCACCCTTCTAGGTCAATCTGGTCAAAGGTGATGCAATGGATGAAAATCCCTACACAAATCGCCGATAATAACCTGCTAATCCCAGGAAACTCCTGATCTCGATCACTGAAGTAGGGCCAACTCTGAACTGCCTTAATCTTCTTGGGACATGGCCAGCTCTCCTGACACAACATGCCCCAAGAATGCCACTGACTCAAGCCAATACTCACACTTGGAGAACTTAGCATATAGCTTCTATTTTCGCAAGGTCTGAAGCACTACTCTCAAATGCTGTTCGTGCTCCCCCAGGCTTTGTGAGTATATGTCGTCAATGAAGACGATAATAAAGGAATCAATATAAGGCCTGAATACCTGATTCATCAGATCCATAAATATCGCTGGGGCATTAGTCAAGCCAAAGGACATCACTAGAAACTCATAATGGCCATATCTAGTCCTGAATGCAGTCTTCGGAACATTCGAGTCCTGAATCTTCAGCTGAAGATACCCTGACCTCAGGTCAATCTTAGAGAACACTCTAGCTCCCTGCAGCTGGTCGAACAAATCATCAGTACGAGATAACAGACACTTGTTCTTGATGGTGACCTTGTTCAACTGGCGGTAATCAATGCACATCCGCATGGTCCCATCCTTCTTCTTCACAAATAGCACATTTGTGCCCCAAGGCGATACAGTGGGCCTGACAAACCCCTTTGCTAACAACTCCTCTAGCTGCTCCTTCAACTCTTTCAACTCCTTAGGAGCTATATGGTATGGTGGAATAGATATAGGCTAAGTGCCTGGAGCCAAATCACTACAGAAATTAATATCACGATCCGGAGGCAAGCCAAGAAGATCAAAATGAAAAACATCGGCGAACTCTCGGACTACTGACACTGAATCAATTGTCGGAGGATCTGCAGTGATGTCTTGAACATAAGCTAGATAGGCCAAAAACACCTTCTCGACCATGTTTCGAGCCTTTGGGAAACAAATAACCCTGCTAGGCATATCAACTGTGGAACTCTTCCACTCCAATCTCGGCGATCCTGGCATCACTAGTGAAACAGTCTTGGAATGGAAATCAAGGATGGCGTGATATGGAGATAACCAATCCATGCCCAGGATGACCTCTAAATCAATCATATCAAGCAACAGAAGATCTGAGTCTCAAAACCACAGAAAGTGACAACACATGACAGTAAATACGATCCACAACCACAGAATCACCCACAAGAGTAGACACATGAGAAGGAGTGCCCAAAGGCTCAGGAGAAATAACTAGGAAACGAGCAAACAAAGGTGATACATATAATTAGGTAGAGACCAGATCAAATAATATCGAAGCATCTCTACCACTGATGGAAATAATACCTATGATGACGGAATCTGAGGTCAATGAATCTGGTCTGGCCGGAAGAGCATAATCTAGTTAGAGCGCCGGCTGTCTGGACTCCACCTAACTAAGTAGTAGCTGGATGACCTCTCCATGTCTGGCCTCCACCTCTAGGACGGCCTCTACCCATCTGCCCTCCACCTCTAGGTGGCTGGGCAGCTGGTGCTGAAATCATGAGCTGCTGACCCTACTGTACCACCTTGCCCCTAAGTCCGGGTAGTATCTCCTCATGTGACCGGGATCTCCGCACTCAAAAAAACAATGTGGGGCAGCGACTTGCTACTCTGATGGCTGACCCTAATAACCCATAGACCCGCTGGAAGAAGCCTGGATAGCCGGTGTACAACATGAACTCTCCGGCATGGCACTGAAATAAAAATCAGAAGGGGACCTAAATACCCACTAGAAAAACCTTGAATAGCTGGCAGGCGGTAAGAATTCTCTGGTATAGCACTGAAATAGGGGCGTGCTGGAGCTCCCCGGCAGGAGGTGGTGCTGAAACCGATGGCTTACTAGGTTGGCCCTTCCCATAATGACCTCTGCCCCTAGCTGGGTCAACTCTGAAACCACCGGAGAACCTAGCACTTTTATCCTGCTGTATCTGCTCTCTACCCCTCTGGTGATATCCCTCAATCCGACGAACAATCTCGACCACTAGATGATACTCTGTGCACATATCCACCTCTCGAGCCATACTAAATCGAATCGTGGGCTGCAAACCAGCGACAAACCTCCACACTCTCTCCACATCTGTAGGATGTATCATGGGTGCATGGCGGAACAACTCGGAAAACCTCACCTCATAGTTAGTCACAGACATCTGACCCTTCTCGAGCTACTCAAACTGGTACCGCAGCTCCTCCCTCTCAGAGGGTAGGATATACCTATCTAAGAACAACAGTACAAACTGATCCTAAGTGATGGGAGGAGAACCCGTCTGCCTGCCAAGAACGTAGGACTGCCACCATCTACGAGCCTTGCCTTTGAGCTGAAAAGTAGTAAAGTCAACTCCATACGACTCCAATATCCTCATGTTGTGTAGTCTGTCCCTACACTTGTCAATGAAGTCTTGGGCATCCTCATGATGCTCGCCCCCGAAGACCGGAGGATGAATCCTGGTCGATATGTCCAATAACTTATGTGGATCACCATCCATAGCTGGCCTGGGCTGGGGTGCACTCTAGCAATTAGCTGAGCCCCATCTGCTGGTAGTGCACCCAAAGCTTGATATACTGCAGCTGCATGACCTGGGGCTTGAGTAGTAGGGGTCTGGGCTCCCCCTCCTACCTGTGAAGTAGTTGGGTTTGCTGGAAATAAACCAGCCTGAGTCATGGTGTCCATGAACCGTAGCATGCGGCCCATGACCTCCTGAAATCCCAGTGCTGTCATGAAATCCGCCGGGGTAGGATCGGCTGTGGGCATCTCACCCTGCTCCTCAATAATAGGATACTCCACAGGATTTGCCGGTGGTGCAACTGGAATAGCTCTAGGATGCCCTTGTCCCCTACCATGAGCCAGTGCCCTCCCCTGGCCTCTACCTCGGCCTCGAGCAACGAGTGGGGGGGGGGGGTTTAGCTCCTCCCGGGTTTGGAACGTTAGCGGTGTGAGTTCTCACCATCTGTGAGAGAATAGAAGAGTGAAATTTAGTACACTAAGCACTGCACGATAGGAAATGAATAAAGATTAGTCTTTCCTAATATCCTACAGCCTCTCAAAAATAAATACAGACGTCTCCGTACCGATCAACAAGACTCTATCAGGTTTGCCCATAAGTCGTGAGACATACGTGATCTTAGTGTTCTGATACCATGTTGTCATGACCCATTTCCACAATAGCTCATGATGGTGCCTGACATCGTTGCCAGGCAAGCCAATACGCAATATTCCCAACTTCTTATGTTAATTTTTGCGGAATTTAAGTGAAATAATTATCCGAATTTGGATCCGATACCAAAAGTGATAGATAAAATACATAACATTATAATACATAACATAATAATACAACTCCAAAAACTAGTCTACCAAAGTGTGTGCCAATACCTAGTATCACAAGTACGGCCATCTAGTAGAATATACAAAAGAATAACTCTATCCTACTGGCTGAGATAAAGAAAGACAACAAAAGTAAAGGAAGACTCCGTCCATATACTGAGCGGCATAGGAAGAAAGCAGCTCACCGTCGAAGTCTCTGCCACAAACTCAAGGCCACGCACCGGACTAGTGACCAGATGTATTTGCCTCAAATCCTGTACAATTAAGTACAGAAGCGTAGTATGAGTAATAAACAATATGTACCCAGTGAGTATCCCTTCTAATCTCGAATATGTAGAGACGAGAAGTCGACTTGATACTCACTAGGGTAGAATAATATATCGAGGTAATTATACAAACCATGAAGAATCACTAATAAGCAACAGTTTATAACAAGACATAAAAGTCCTACTCTCCACTATATCTCCAACTAACCATTTACTTTTGTTATATTTATCAATTTATGTCGGGCCATGAAAAGGCGATATTAATATTTAAAAACTCTCAGGCAAGCAACAATAGCATGCGCAAATATGCCGAGGCGACGGCCCGATCCAAATGAAAATAACTATGCACTTATTGAGGGTCGACGGCGCGCCTATAGATGCATCTATTCATACCGAGGCGATCGTCCTGATCCACAAATAATAAGAAATATCAAGTATACACACAAGGCACATCAATAGTTATTAATGCCAAGCAAGACTTCAACAATTATACAAGTACGTTCTTATTCAATTTTTAAGTCTCTAGCATATCCTAGGTTCTCGTATTAACAAGATAATATAGAGATTTATATAAAATAAGCATCGTGTGGGACCTAAACTACCTGGACAATTAACATAGTAGTAGCTATGCATGGACTCTCGCTACCTAGCACATGTGTAGACCCCACATTTAGCAACAATTACTCAACTATTAATCCTACGGGGACAATTCCCTCTTACAAGGTTAGAAAGGAGACTCACCTCGCTCCAAAACGCACTTCCAATATTAAGAACAAGCCCAAGCCCTCAATTCGGATCCGAACGATCATAAACTAGTTAAACAAAGTAAGAAGTAGTCAATAAAGGCTTACAAGGTCGAATTCTAACTATTTAAGTAATTCCCTAACCTTTTCTACAAGTTTCCTAAATTCTGACCCCTGGCCGACGTGCCCGGATTCCGAGATTTTTCGAAGGAAATTGTTCTCTACAACCTAAGGATCAATAATATATGATTTCTAGTCCATTTCATCACAAATTTCATGATTAAACCTTAGTTTTATTACAGCCCTAGGTCTAGCTCTAACCCTTTGATTTTACTTGGTTTTTAGTGTTTAATCAACTTAATATACATGTATTTAAAATAATAATGAATGAAAGTAACTTATATTGAAGTGCTATGTTGAAATCCTCTCCTTGGAAGCCCCCAAATCGCCTAAGTGTGGTGCATAAATGAAATAAATGGCCTTTGAGTTCGAATTAAATGAACTCACTGCCCAGCGATTTCCGCTTCTGCGAAAACCGCTTCTGCGAACTTTGCCCAAAATGTCTGGACCACTTCTGCGGTCTGGGTCCCACTTCTGCGCAACCACTTTAGTAGAAATTGGGTCACTTCTGCAGTGTGGGCCTAAGGCGACTGGATCGCTTCTTCGGTCTAGGGATCGCTTAAGCGAAACCGCTTCTACGGTTTCCCTTGGCTGCTTCTGCGATGGATTGATCGCATCTGCAGTCCCACTTCTGCGGTTCTAGAACCGCATATGCGGTTATGACAGAAGCAACAACTCAACTCCTTTTTCCAAATTTCAACTTCACTCGAGCCTCGTCCGATCGACGCTCGGAGCTCTCGAGCCCTGCCCGAACATACCGACAAGTCTGAAATCACAAGGCGGACCTACTCGAACCCTCAGAACACTCAAACCAGCGCTAAATCTTGGAATCACCCCCTAATACCAAATGGATCAAACTATTGAACGTCAAGTTCTTCATTCTCTTCTAACAGGTCAAAACGCCCTTAGACTACTCGGATTGGCACCAAATTTCATAGGCAAGTCTTAAACAATATTGCGGACCTGTACCAAGCTTTGGAACCAAAATTCGAGCCCGATACCTAGGGAATCAATGATTATTTAGTTTTTTTAGAACTTCAATCTAACAATTTTAAATAAAAATTCATTACTCAGGCTATGTACCTCGGAATTCAATTTCGGTCATATGCCCAGGTCCCATATTTTCCCACAGATCTTCTGGGATCGTCAAATCATGAATCCAGGTCCGTTTCCCCAAAAAGTTGACCGAAGTCAAACTTGGTCCTTTAATAAAATCTTAAAGAAAAAAATGGA
This sequence comes from Nicotiana glauca, assembly GCA_026770625.1. Taxonomy (NCBI): domain Eukaryota; kingdom Viridiplantae; phylum Streptophyta; class Magnoliopsida; order Solanales; family Solanaceae; genus Nicotiana; species Nicotiana glauca. The sequence goes on along the minus strand of MU743662.1, from coordinate 169,274 downwards.
CATATTTTTACTCAAAACTCTTCCAACTCCCTATCCAACCGTCCCTGCAATTTATAAATTTGCTAAATCAAGCGCGGGAAGTTTTATTTAAAGGAACGGGATTCTAAAATGCAAAACGACCAGTCAGGTCGTTACAATGCCGAACTCCTAGCTCTTTGAGTATACCAAGAATCCATACAACCTCTACAACATTAGAAGCTAGGCTGCGATACTCAGCTTCAGCTGAGCTTCTAGATATAGTAGATTGTTTCTTAGACTTCCATGATATCAAGGAAGTACCAAGCTTAATGAAATAAATTGTAACTGATTTGCGTGTATTGGGACATATATCCCAATCTGTACCACAAAAAGCTGAGAGTGACTCCGAACGGTGAGCATTCAGAAAAACCCCCGAGCTTGGGCTACTTTTTATATTCTTGATCACCTTAAGTGCAGCTTCCATGTAAGATACTTTAGGACTATGCATGAATTGACTTAGACTCTAAAAATCAAATGAAATATCTAGCCTTGTATGGTCAAGTAAAGCGGATTCCCTAAGAGCCTTTGATATGGCCCGGGTTCGGTCAATAATATGTCATCATATGATCCTATATGAGCATCAAATTCAGCAGTTGTGATATTCACATAGGGTTCTATAGGGCAATTTACAGGCTTGGTACCTGAAAGCCCTAACTCAGCTATGAGCTCTAGATCATAATTGCATTGTTGCATTAATATACCACCATTATTTCTTGTAAATTCCATGCCTAGGAAGTATTTGAGCTCTCTTAAGTCCTTTACCTTGAATGAGGCTTGTAAATCATCCTTGGTCTTTTGAATCAATCCAAGGCTGTCACAAGTGATAAAAGATCATCAACATAGACTAATACTACAGCCATGTGATCTGCTACTGTTTTTATGGATAATGAATAATCCAAATGACTCTACTGAAAACCAGTATCCACCAAGGCTGATGTTATCTTGAGATTCAATTGTCTAGAAGCCTGCTTAAGTCCATAGAGAGACTTGAACAGTTTACAAACTATAAATTTGCTATTTCATCCATTGAAACCGTGAGGTATTGTCATGTACACCTCCTTAGTTATATCACCTTGCAAGAAGGCATTATAAACATCCATTTGTTTGATAGACCAATGTCTTGAGGCTGCAGTAGACAACACACTTCTAACACTAACCATTTTCACCACAGGTGAAAAAGTTTCTTGATAGTCTAGTCCTTCACTTCGATTATACCCTTAAGCTACCAAACGAGCTTTGAACCTTTGTACTTCTCCTGATGCCTTGTATTAGATTTTATAAACCCATTTGCATCTTATTACCTTTTTTCCTTGTGGCAAGGATACTAATTCCCAAGTCTTCTTATCCCCCGGCGCTTTGATTTCTACCTAAATTACCTCTACCCATCATTTGTCGTTGACTGCCTCTGAATATATTATAGGTTCCACCTCAACAGAAAAGCTAGCAAAGTAGCTTTGATTCTTTGGAGAGATTGCTTCATACCCAATTACTTCTGAAATAGGATATTTGCAGCAACTTGCTGAGTTTAGCCTGTCATTCCTAACATAATCCTTAAGCCATATTAGAGGCATAAACACTCTAGTTTATTTCCATATTTCCTCAATATGAGAAGTAGCAAAAGAAGAGCAACAACAACAGGAATAACAACATTGTCTTGCTCAGCAGAAGATGGAATGTCTTGTTCGGATAAGGGAACAAAAGTCATAGCAGGCGAACTTAGCACACTAGTTGCATCAATATGATTATCAGCAATAGAACTATCCACTACATTTGGTTCCTCAGTAAAATCTTTTCTTGGCACAAGATTACATCCAGGAATAATGATTCCAATGAGTCTTCAGCTGTATGAAGAAAAAAAAATCATGTCTTCGTAGAAGAATATATCACTACTTATAAAGAACACACTATTTTCCAAGTCCAAAAGTCAGTAGCCTTTCTGATGTGCAGCATATCCCAAGAGAACTGACCTCACAACTCGAGGTGCAAATTTACCATGACTGGTCAAGTTAGTAGCAAAATATAGGCATCGAATTACTTTTAAATGTGATAGTGAATGTGGCTTACCAAGGAGCAATTCATAGGATGATTTGTATGTCGGAACAGAAGAAGGAATTATGTTAATAATGTATGTAATACCATCAATACAGTGACCCCAATATCGAACTGGTAAATGTCCTTAATATCTGATTGCCCGAGTAGTCTCAAGAATATGTTTGTGCTTCCTTTCCACAACTCCCTTCTGTTGGGGAGTATATAGACATGAACTTTGATGGACAATCCCGTGCATCTGAAATAAGTCGCTGCAGGCACTATTAAAAAACTCACTCCCATTGTCTGATCTAAACACTTTAATTTGCTTTCCAAACTATGTTTTGATCACAGTAATGAATTTTTGAGTAAGAAAATAACATCAGTTTTAAGTCTGATAAGAAACATTCAAGTCCATCTGGTATAATCATCAACCAATAAAAGAAAGTATTTCATTCTATTGTGAGTAGCAGCTTTATAAGGTCCCCACACATTCATATGAATCAAATCAAAACTATGTAAATATTTGCTAGTTCTAGATAGAAAAGGCACTCTAGTTTGATGAGCTAGAGGACAAACTTCAGATTTAGACAATAAATTATTATCTAATCTACCGCTATAGTGTTGGAGACTAGGAATCCTTCTAAGGACTGGAGTTTTAATATGTCATGTTCTCCTATGCTACATCTCCATGCTTCCTTTACTAGTTACTGCAAATGCTTTATTTATTGTATTTCCTAATGCTGCTGATAATATGTATAAACCTTCCTTTTTTTTACCAATATCCTTAACCCTCCCAAATAAGAGGTCCTGAAACACATAACTTTGAGGAAAGAAAGAAACACTACATTTGAGATCCGCTATCCCTTTAGAAACTGACATGAGATTGAATTTAAAAGTTTGTACATGATATGTGGGGATTTTAACCTATTATTTGCTCTTTATTACTTGTGTTTTGGGCCTAAAATGTGTGAATGTATTCCCGGAAACTAATGTAATATGCTCACTTGTAGGACTGATCAAAATGAGCCAAATGAGGAATAATCAACTCATAAAAGAGTCAAAACAAGAACAAAAACTAAGATTGGGCCAAGAGACCTGCAGCATGGACAACACAAATATTATGCCTCCGCAAATGCCACAACGCGGTCGTGATCAAATATGCGGTCCACAAAAGGGAGATTCAGAGATTGCATTTTCAAGCCAAATGTTGAGCAAGTTCCGCGCCAGGAAAGTAGAGCCACAAAAGTATCATCACGGTCGTGGTTGAAATTATGCGAACTGTGGTTGCTGAGCTTCAGAGAATTCACATTTCAAGTAAAAACAAGAGGTGCGGTACATAGTAGAATTATGCGGTCGCGGTATGCTCCTACGTGACCATGACACAAATTACTCACCCCGCAAAACAACGCTCAACCCAGATCTAAAAGTTAAAAACGCAGACCGCGGTCAGATTTACACGGCTGCAGTAAGAATGGCACGATCGCAAAACCTCCACAGGGGTATTTTTGTTCGGAAATTTCATCTTTGTATAAGTAGATCTTGTTGAGATTTTTAGGTCAAGTTATGTTTTCGTTGAGCACGTGAGACAGCTAGAAATTACATTTTGGGAAATTTTATGTTAGAATTATCTTTCAACATTAGATTTTACTCTTTTAATATAGTATAATGAATTTTATCTTTATTTCATCTGTGATTTCTGCTATTTTAATGAGTAGCTAAACTCATATCTAAGGTTGTGACACAACCCTAGTGTGGGTATCTAATAGGTCTTGAATTGAATGTGTATGGATTAGTAGTATTTAACCTTGTTATTGTTAGAACTATGAAATTAGTGGTTGCAAACACTGATTCATCCCTTTATGACTTAGTCTCTACTTAAGAAAGAGGGACTAACTCTAGGAAAACTAGGCTAACAAGGAATTAGTGTAAACTCAGAAAATTGATAGCCCCAATTAAAGGGTTAAACCAAGAGATAGTAATACCCAACTTGAGCTAATATCACTTGTATTGCATGAATACCCATTTGGACTTGAGAAAGCCGAATTGGCATAATCACTCAAACTACCGATACAATGAGTACCCGGGTGTGACAGTTATGTTACTACCCTAATTAATCATATAATTGACCTAGATTCTTGTTACTCGTTAGATATCCACCTAGGTAGAAGTCACTACCCTAGTCCTTTTAAACCCTTGAAAATCAATAACAAAACATTGTACTTAGTTTCAAATATTGAATGCTATGGAATAGAAGTAGCAGTAGAGAACAAACCAAACATTTGTGAAAGTGTAATTAAGAGCAAACCCCACATATAGACTTAGATTTAAATCGAATTCCAAATAAATTAACTCCCTGTGGATTCGATCCCGACCTAGTTGGGTAAAACTACATCGACCATCCTTGTTACTCAATAGTAGTGCAGGCTTGGACCTGATCAATTTTTGGCACCGTTGATGAGGAGAGGTAGATGAAGACCTAAGAAGTATTAGGGAGAGGTGATCAGGCAGGACATGACGTGACTTAGGATTACTGAGGACATGGCCCTTGACAGGGGATTGTGGAGGTCAAGCATTAAGGTTGTAGGTTAGGGGGAAATTAGGAATATTTCTACAACGCGCTAGAGTGAGACTAGACAGGTAGGAGTTAGGCTTAGGATGCTACTTATCAGCTACTGATGCAGGTCTTTATATTCTAGATATTAGTATACTTTCCTCTTTCTCGTATTTCCTATATTCCTTATATTTTTGTTATTTATTATTTTATGTTATTTTATGTTATGTTGTCTATTTTATGTCATTTATTGTGAGTTTATTGCTAGTACTACTATATCATCACTTGTTTTCTTTTTCAGCCGAGGGTATCCTAGAAACAGCTTCTCTGCCCCTTGGGGTAGGGGTAAGGTCTGTGTACATTATAACCCTCCCCAAACCCCACTTGTGGGAATATACTGGGTTGTTGTTATTGTTGTTGTTGTTGTCGGGGAGATAGACAGTTTTTGCTATATTTCTGAGTATTTGTGTGTTTTGTTTTTCATTCCTTCCGTTTTTCTAATTTGTGTGTGAATTGCTTTTAGGTACTAAATGGCTCTCAACAATGAAGCTCTCGAAAATTTTCCATTAGGGGAGGAGGTAGATGATGATCACATGGATGAGATTCAACCCAAACCTCAAGCACAAAGGAGAGGCCGATCGGCTCATGATTATATTCCAAACCCTCCCCCAACTCTTCCAAGGGCAGCACACCAGGTGTTGCCCAGTGAAGGCTATGAAAATGTAATAGTCCCAACCTGGATTAGGGCGGACAACATCCAAATAACCAATGTCATGCTTAGACTCTTGGAACAAAGAGGTTTCTTCACCGGAGCTTCACAACAAAACACCTACAAGCATCTTAAAGGTTTTGTTGATACGTGTTGTAGGAGAAAGCACACTAATGTCTCCGAGGATGCATTGAGGTTAAGGCTTTTCCCATTTTCTCTAAGGGGGAAGGCTTTGGACAGGCTAGAAAGGTTACCCAACCATTCCATAAGCACTTGGGCTGAGTTGGCCGAGAAGTTCATTGCAAAGTTCTTTTCTCTGGGACATATGGTGACACTAAGCGATGAGATCCTTGCTTTTAAACAAGATCCAAATGAACCGCTTCTTGAGATTTGGGAAGGGTGTCGGACGATGGTTAAAGAATATCTGAATAATGATATGACCAAAGCCATGATCCAACAAACATTCTACCGTGGCATCAACACTAAAAACAAATTTGTAGTTAAACAACTTGCCGGGGAAACTTCATGAATACGCCATATGCCGAAGCGTGTGAAATACTTTATGAGATGGAAGATACTTTTTTGGCAAAAAGTCGAGCTAATTTGCCACAAGGTAATCATAATGTTATTCACTTACACAAGGAGCTTCATTATCATGACCAAGCAATAGCCGAGTTGACTACTACCATGAACCAATTAGGCAAAGTTCATTTGCAGCAAGTTTAAGGGCCAAAATAAGTGAATTCCATGGAAGCAGTGAATATGATGATCAACAAGAGAAGGCAATAAGGTCAATAAGTTCAAAGCAATCCAGATCAATTTGAGCAAAGTGGTAGTGGGTACAATCAAGATGATTCATTTGGGTAACCAAGGAAACCAATGCAATTGGGGTGCCAACAATAATAGCAATTGAGGAGGCAATAACAATCAAGGGGGTTGGAACAGCAATAATCAAGGGAACCGGGGTCAAGCTTTCAAAGTCCCCCAATGTATCAACAAACAACCTGCCTCTATTTCCATCACAAGGTCCTAGCTCTTCCAACAATGAGATGGGACAGATTGAATCCATGTTTGAGCAAATGATGAAGAAAAATGGCCACTCTGATGCCCAATTGGCCTCCCACAATACTTCTATTCGAACCTTGGAAGTTCAACTTAGCCCAATTTCTCAAGCTTTGAATACTCTCCCTAAGGGGGCTCTACCAAGTGACACGGTGGTGAAAACGAAGGCTGGGCATACTACGGTCCATGCTATGGCGGTGACTACAAGAAGTGGTAGAGGTGGAATTTCTAGTGCCTCTAATGCAAGAAAGGTTGTGAGTGATGATGTGTTGGTGCAAGATGATGATGAGTCAAGAAATGATGTGTCACACCCCAACCTCGGGAGGTGCTACCGGTGCTCAATCAAGTGAACCCGACTGAGCAAGCCTTACCGAACACTTTCTACCCCAAATCAATATGAATATGGAACCCATGCCTTTCATTAATTTAGACGAGAATACATGGTGCATACTACATCATTGTTTCATTTCATGTCACAAAGATTTATCGTACATAAGCTAGCTTCAAGGATTCTATAAGAGTTACAGTTTATAGAGATCACAAGTTTAGGATTACAACATATATAGTGGACTCCCTAAACACCCGTACATAACCCACACTAGTGTCTTTGGAGCCTCTAAGGATACAACAGATAAGCATAACTATGCTGGCAACAAGGCCCCGGCTATACCTCAAAAGTGGAATGCTGCAATAACAAAAGATACACCATATAGCCCCATGGAAGAAAAAGGGGCTCACCGAGACTTCGAGTAGAAAAACGCCCCGCTACACACGATTGGCACTATCTGCTATAGAGCCACCTACAATCATAACACTAATGCAGCGCCCCAGGCAAAAGGGACGTCAGTACATTTGAATTGTACTGGTATGTATAACTAAACACCATTTTACTAGAAAGAACTATCAAACAGATACAAGCAAATAATATGGACAAATCAAAGAAACAATTCATATAATCTTTCATATAATTTCCACAACATAGATTAGGGCATTTCTGTCATGTGTTCACCACTATTCTCAATACCACCGCCATCTCAAGCGGAGTCCGGTCACGACCCGACCGGCTAGGTCACCTCATTGGAGGCATGACTCTTAATCAATAATTCATTTCCCTTATCCGAAAGTCAATATTAGCACATTACCAACATGTGTGCGTCATGGTGTCCGATCACGACCCGATCGGCTAGGTCACCTCATTGGAGGCATTACTCCATTCTCATTAGTCAACACCTTAAAACCTTTATCCCACACATATCATAACAATTCCTGGGGAACTCATGGCCACCATCATCACATCGTTTTCCCTTTTCAATATTGATTTTACAAGTTGTGATCATAGACACATATATCAAGGATAATTCAAGTGGCAAATCACAGGTAAGTGAGCACATAGCTAGCATGAATAGTTCTTTGTTTCAATGTTGGCTTATAGCCCAAGTAATTCAACACATAACTGTACTTTTCATCATTCTCTAATTACCAAGATTGGTACATTATTCACATTGAGGCACATCCTTCATGAATATGTATAGATATATGAAAATCAGTTAATGCATAGTGACAATCAATACACTAGCCAATTCAACTCTTACCATACTTTCGTAATGAAAGCGGGGCTCAATTTATAATAAAAAGGGGTTTTAGCTATACATACCTCAATAAGCTTTTCCTTACTCTTTTACAAATTTCCGGAACTCTTAGCACTTCGATCTATTGAATAAGAATTACAAATTAAGTTGAGAACTTGAGACAAAACTGAAGTTCTAGCTTGGTTCGAGCATATCATCAAACACTAAAGGTGCATTGTGATCTTAGCCCATTTTTGTGAGGAATTTCTATAATTTTATACCCTCAATTGTCTTCATTTTAGTTTTCTACCTTCCAATATCCTATGGTTTGACATGCATGTAGAGAATATCATTCTTATACTCTTGAATTACTTCTCTACTGGCCCCATGTATCTAAGTGTAGAAATAAGAGCTGAGGTTATGAATCTTACCTCTTGGGAATGAAAATTTAGGTGTCTTCACTTGATTTTCTTCAATGTTTTAGCAAGTCTCAAGGAGAATTTGATGGGAGACACTTTCCACCTCTAAGACCCTCTCTTTTTCTCTCTAAAAGTCTCAAAATATATGTGTAAAATAAGCTATAATATCAAATATATCGATAGGGAGGTCGGGTTAAAAATTAGAAAATTGGAGCCTCGAGTCAAATATGCGATCGGTCCGCATAATGGACCGCAAAATGCTCCCCAAAAACTAAACATTCTGACTCAGTCTGCAGTAAGAATGTGGTCTGTATTCATGTTCTGCTGTCGCAAAATGCACCGCTGAACTGACCCTCGCAAAATTCAAAGGAAAATATGCAATGACTATGTGGTCCGAATTTCGATTATGCGACCGCATTTAGATCGCATAACTGACTTCAATTTTAACCAATATTCTGCCTCACTCTGCGGCAGATATACGGTCCGCATTCGATTATGCGACCACATTCTGGACCGTATTTCTTGCATTTTTCTGGAAACTTATTCTTGACTTTTTAATGCATTATTCAATCCAAAATTATATTTATGAATTGTTAACACATGCTCCTAACTTGGCACCACGGAATTCAGGTTTTTGAGTAGCGATTTCACGGGGCCTTACATGATGTGCAAGTGAGTGATGAGAATGTGAATGATGAAGTGAGGACAGGCATTGATGACAACGTGGAAGTGACATAAAATGATGTGAACTCATCTAGGGAACACAGGATAGACATACCGGAAACAGTAGTGCCCAAAGCCAAGGCCCTTTTGCCAATGCCTCCTCCACCATATCCTCAAAGTCTTGCAGAACAAAACAATAAGAACCAATTCAAGAAATTCATTGATATGATAAAAAGTTTGTCCATAAATATGTGTTTGGTTGAAGCTTTAGAGAAAATGTCGGGGTATGCCAAGTTCATGAAGGACTTGGTAACAAAGAAGAGATCAATGAAATGTGCAATGATCAAAATGACACTTCAAGTAAGTGCTATTATGCACTCTATGGCTCCAAAGTTAGAAGACCCTGGTGCCTTTAAAATTGTAAGACCCCGTGAAAAAAATTATCATCAAAACCTAGTAGCTCGTAGAGTCAAGTCCCGAATATGTGTTAGGGATGTGTAAAATTCTTCGCGGCTCACAAGCTCACTGCGGTTTGGACCCTTTGTACTGGTTTAGCATTTAAAAATCAAATAGTAAAAGTTTCCAAAAAATGCTATTATGCGGTCTAGAATGTGATCCCAAACCAAGTATGCGGACCGCATTTCTACCGCAGATTGATTCAGTGCTTTGGTTCAAAAAGAGGTCAAAATATGGTGCATTATACTACCGCATAACTGATATTCGGACCGCATTTCTACCACAAAGTGAATCAGGGTGTCAGTCAAATTTAAGTAAAAAAATGTGGTGCATTATGCGACCGCAAATTAGGTATGCAGACGGCATTTTTGTCGCAAACCCAAACAGAACGTCCAAAGTTTTTAAACACTTTTGTGGTCCGTTACACGGACCACATTCCTGCTATGCTATTGCAAAATGCGACCGCAACCCCGACTCGGCTCTTATTTTTTCTAAATTTTCAGACCCGGCCCCCTTTTTAATAAAACACCCCAACCACTCATTTTAACATACTTTCGGATCAAATAAGAGAGAGGGAATAGAGGGTTCTTGAGAGAGAAAGTCATCTCCATCAATTGGATTCTTCAAAACTATCCGGGCCGGGAAATTTCAAAAGTGATAGTCTTCACCCCCATTCTTGCAAGTAAAATTCCTAACCATTTTTCATTGATTTTCAAGTGTAAACTAAGGGGAGGAGTCTCATGCATTGATTTTTTGAAAAAATGGTTGAAAATATACATGCATGCCCTTTTAAAACCTAAAATCTAGTAAGAGGAGTTGAGTAGGAGTAAACGATTGTTCATACAGGGGTTGACAACCTAAATAAGTTAAGTAGAAGTTGTGAGCTTCAATTATAAGTCATATGTGTTAACTTGTGCACTAGATTGACGTTGCTAGACTATTTGGTTAATTGAAAGTAGAGGTTAAAAGGGAATTCAACTCCAAGTATGTATGGCTGACTTTAACCTTTGTAGAGTCACTTTGTTTGGTGTACGACTATTTGGGTATGTGGCATCTACGTGGATTAATTGTGAAATTCTTGTGATTTGTATGATTTGAGTGTCCATGGTTAAGTCTCCTGATATAATAGTGTAAGTAATTGGCAATAAACCGAATGTGTGGTTGTGAACGTGTTATGTGGTAGGAGTTGAGAAACAAATGATGAAAAGAAATTGTAATTGATGCAATCGAAATAACTGAGTTAATAACATGTTTGTCTTATTGTGGGAAATTATTGTGGTAGCTTAATTTGCATATGAACCGTTGAATATGATGGAAGAGGTATTGATAGTTATGGAATTTGCTTTGTGGATTGTTATTGTTGTGCCTTTAGAATTGTTGTTGTTGTTGTATTGTTTGTGAATTGTGATTGTTCAGTAGGATTGGGTTGCGCACTGCAACATGAAGTAATAATGTGTGGGTTGTGGTGATAAGGGTGGTCGAGGTAATAAAGGTGGAAAGTGATCGAAATCACTATTGAAATGAAAATATGAAAAAGTTGTGAAATCACTGATGTGAAAATGTTGAAGGGGAAATGGAGAGTTTGTAACCTTGTTGAGTTTGATTGTTTCCTTTCACGCGTATTTGGTTGTTAATTGCATTACTACTTGTTACTTATGTATGGTTTGAGTTTACTTAGGGAAAAGTTTGTTCATATATACCTGTACAATTCAAATGTACTGACGTGCCTTTTGCCGGGGGCGCTACATTCGTGTTATGATTGTAGGTGGATCCGTAGCTGGTACTCTAGTCCACCAGTCGTAGCTCCCCTTCACCTTCCGTCAGCTGCATTGTTGAGCCCCTTTCCTCTTGGGGCCCTGTGTGGTTCATGCCACCTTTTTATTTCGAAGTCTTGTTTTGGATTTTGGTGTAAGGTAAAGTCGGAGCCTTGTTACCAACAAGTATTATATCATCCTTTTGTATCCTTAGATGCTCCATAGACAGTAAACGTGGGTTACAAACTTATGTAAATATGTATTTTGTATGTTAGGCGATGTAAGTTGTAAGCCTCTTTAAGTAACCACATATGTTTTGTAAAATTGTATTTTAATTATAAAAGGCCTATTCCTTTAATTAATTAGCAATGAAATTACGGGGTAACATGTGGGATAGGAAAGGCACCCAGGTCCGATTGACTGGGGCTACCCGGTCGGGCGCCGGTCACACCCCTTGATTTTGGGGTGCGACAAAAATCCCATGCACTATTGGTAGTGCCGATTTCGCCAAAGCTTTGTGTGACTTGGGGGCAAGCATTAACTTGATGACATATTCTTTTTTCAAGACATTGGGGATTGGGAAAGCAAGTCCCATGTCCATGAGGTTGCAAATGGAGGACAGGACAATGAAGAGGACATTGGGAATAATTGATGATGTGCTAGTTCGGGTCAACAAGTTCATACTTCGTGCAGATTTTATGATACTTGATTATGAGGTTGACTACAAGGTGTCGAGGCCTTTTATAGCTATAGGGAAGTACTTAGTTTATGTGTAGAGCTCACCTTCTGGGTAGGCGATGAAAAAGTTGTGTTCCATATTTCCAAGTCAATGAGGCAACTTAATAGCAATGAAGTGTGTTCATTTGTGGATCTTATGACCGAGGTGATCGTTGAAGACAAAAGTGCCATGATTAATGTTGAAGACCCTTTGGAAATTAGGTTGTTGACTCATTATGTAAATGAGGATGAAACCTTGGTGGAATATGTCAATGCTTCAAGGAATGGGTTCATATACATATAAGCCACGGAAACTTTCCTTGGATCTTGAGAACTGGAAGAATCCACCAACAAAGCCTTCAATTAAGGATCCTCCCATATTGGAGCTGAAGCCTTTGACTTGACACCTTAGGTATGAGTTCTTAGGCCCTTGTTCCACATAAACTATTATCCTTTCCTCATGCTTAACTAACGTGCAGGTAGACGCAACCCTTGCGGTGCTCCAAAGGAGTACGTTGGACATTAGTGGATATTCAGGGTATAAGACTTGACTTTTGTATGCATAAAATAATATTGGAGGAGGATGCCAAACTCTTCGTGGAACATCAAATAAGGTTAAATGAGTCCATGCAAGAGGTTGTCAAGAAAGCGGTCATCGAATGGTTGGATGTTGGCGTTGTCTACCACATTTTTGATTGTTCGTGGAATTCACCGGTACAATGTGTCCCAAAGAAGGGGGCATGACTGTAATAACAAATGAAAACAATGAGTTGATCCCCACAAGAATTGTCACTGGTTGGAGGGTATGCATGGATAATAGAAAGCTCAACAAAGTGATTCTGAAAGACCATTTTCCGCTTCCATTTCTTGATCAAATGTTGGATAGGTTAGCCGGAAGTTCTTATTATTGCTTCTTGGATAGGTACTCCAGAAATAACCAAATTCTTATTGCACGTGAAAACCAAGAAAAAACCACCTTCTCAAGGATGTCGTTTGGTTTATGTAATGCACCGTCTACTTTTCAGCGGTGTATGATGGCAATATTCACGGATACGGTGGAAGACTTCGTCGACATTTTCATGGATGATTTCTCAATTGTGGGGGATTCTTTTGATGAATGTTTGGATAATCTTGATAAAGTCTTGGCACGTTGTGAAGAGACTAACTTGGTGCTTAATTGGGAGAAGTGTCACTTTATGGTTGAGGAGGGAATTGTCCTCGGCCATAAAATCTCCTAGAATGGTAGGTACATGGGTAAAGAAAAAATTGAAGTGATATCAAAACTCCCTCCTCCTACTTCTGCAAAAAGAAAGAGGAGCTTTATAGGTCATGCGGGGTTCTACCGTCGGCTCATCAAGGATTTCTCAAATGTGGTGAACCCTTTGTGCAAGTTGTTGGAAAAAGATGCAAAATTTGTGTTCAATGATGATTTCATGAAAGCTTTTGAGCTACTCAAGTATAGGTTAACTACAAAACCCATCATTGCCACACCAAATTGGAGCTTACCATTTGAGCTCATGTGTGATGCTAGTGATGTGATGGTAGGGGCGATATTTGAACAAAGAACCAACAAGATATTCCATCCAATCTACTATCCTAGTAAGACCATGAATGGCGACCAATTCAAGTATACAGTGACCGAGAAAGAATTCTTAGACATTGTCTTTGCTATGGAAAAGTCTCGCCCGTACCTCATGGGTACCAAAGTCGTTGTTCACACCGATCACGTGGCGCTTCGTTATTTGATGAGTAAAAAGACTTAAAGGCTAGATTGATGAGGTGGGTACTTCTTCTACAATTAAGAAGACTCAAAGGCTAGATTGATAAGGTGGGCAATTCTTCTACAAGTGTTTGATCTTGAAATCATAAACGGAAAACAAAAAATAGCGGACCACTTATGCCACTTGGAAGAGGAGTTGAAATTAATGATTCAATTCCGGATGAACAACTACTTTCCATGTCTTTGACCGGGATGCCTTGGTTTGCCGATGTGGCTAACTATCTTGTGAGCGGAATTGTCCCAAATGAGTTCTCTTCAAACAAAAGTAAGAAGCTTAAACGGGACTGCTTGGATTATTATTCGGGTGATCCATATCTTTTCAAAATTTGCACCGATGGTGTTTCCTGGAGATGTGTTCCAGAAGAAGAGCAATTGGGTATTCTTGAAGCTTGCCCTTCCTCACCCTGTGGTTGTCATCATGGTGGGGCAAGAATTGCTATGAAAGTCCTAAGGTATGGATTCGATTGGCCGACCTTATAAAAAGATGCTAGTCAGCTTGTTAAGAAGTGTGATGATTGCCCAAGTGCCGGTGGGATTTCCAAGAAGAATGAGATACCTCTCACTACCATCCTTGAGATTGATATTTTTGATGTATGGAGCATCGACTTTATAGGTCCATTTGTGAGTTCGTGTGGGAATACCTATATTCATTTTGTGGATTACATTTCCAAAGGCATTGAAGTTGTGTCTTTGACCAATAAGGAAGCACGGAGTGTGGTGGCTTTCTGGAAGAAAAACATATTCACAAGGTTCGGCACCCCATGGGCCATTTTTAGTAATGGGGGTTCTCATTTTTGCAACAAAGCCTTTGACACTTTACTCTCCAAGTATGGTGTCACTCACAAGGTGTCAACCCCCTATTACCCCAAGCAAGTGGACAGGTGGAGGTCTCCAACAGGGAGATCAAGAGTACCCAGACTGTCAATGCAAACCGAACTTATTAGTCAAGGAAACTTGACGATGCTTTATGGGCCTATAGAATAACTTACAAGACTCTAATAGGTATGTATCTGTATCTGTTGGTGTTGGGAAAGCATGTCACCTCTTGATGGATTTAGAGCATAAGGCCATATGGGCGTTGAAGAAGTTGAACCTAGAGAAGGATGTAGCTGCCAATCTTTGGGTGGAGCAATTTAAAGAACTTGATGAGTTCTGGTTCTGTGAGCACGTAATTTTTTTCCATATATGAATTATTCCCAAAAATTCCAAACAAAATGATTTCTTTATTATTTTACAATTTGTTGTGAATTTTGTGGCATTTTCTGGTAATTGTTGCATTTTATTTGTGCATTTTAAATCATATGAAAATACAGAAATACATTTGCATTTAGGACTTAATTTCATATTTTAGTATTAATTAGGGGTTAATTTATTTTAGAATAAAATATGAAGAAAATAACAAAAATGGTTCACTTTAATTGTGAATTCGTCACGAAATAGTTTTTAAATAATTTTAGGAGTTAATTAGTTTAGCTTTGAAATATATTAGGACTTTATTTTAACTTTTGCATTTTTGTAAAATCAAAAAAATAATACAAAAAATACAAAATGCAAAAACAAAGATAAAAAAAGAAAACAAGTTAAAAGAGTGGTATTTATTAAAGACCTAATTTGGGCCAATTTTGATATTTTCCGCCGGCCCAAATCAATTACCCACGCCAAAATCACTCCAACCCAGCCAAAGTAGCCCAATTACCCAGTCCACGCCCTACTTCTCTGAGACTCATGAAACGACGTAGTATAGGGAGGATACTACGTCGTTTTGAGTCTAATAAATGATGAAATGATCAGGGCCGTTCATTTGTTCTCATCCGATGACCCTTGATTAACGTTGGATTTGAATAAAACTGTTGGAAAATTAGTCCAAACCCTATAACATGTTCCTCTTCCTCGTACCATCACCCTCCCTGTAACGCTGGTGTATAGCCACCGTATCCCCACCGTGCTTCCGCCTTCGTCCGCCATCCGCCGCAAGCCGGAAATTGCCTCGGCCGGTGGCGATGCTCCAAATAATCCCAAAATTACACCCCTTACTCCTCTTTCTAACCCTCAAATCTATTTCCTTCAAATCCTCATTGATTTTCTCGAATTTCAAATCTAAAATCCGGTAAAAATACTAAATCGCCCAAACTCAACCAAATTCACACTCCACAGTCCCCATAACTTCCTCAACCTGAAACCCAAGCCAAAAACCTTAGAATATCATCGGGTAAGCTCGAATTTTGGATCTAGGGTTTTGCTATCCGGGCTGTTTGAATTTCTAGAGGTGGCCAGTGTTCAATTGGTTTTTAAATCTTGTTATGTGTTTGTTCTTGGCAAGAACAAACACATAACTTCATTTAAGAACCAAATTCGAGTTCGAGCTAGTTCAACTCCCAAGTCAGTGAGTTCCTTCCCTTCTTTGATTCCATTTTTATTTTTTCTGATTAATTCTGTTCTCCTAAGTTTTTAATTTCTAGTTGTTGATTTCATCGCATGATTTCTAATTTTAGTTCTTTTGTGATTCGGTTGTTAGCTTCTTGATTTTGATTTTATTAAGTAGCTTAGCTTAATTTTGATTTTTGTCAGTCTAATTGTTAAGTATTAGTTTAATTCCAATTAGTTCAAATTATAAGTTTAGTTGAATTTTCTTTTAGTTTACTTTGATTCAATTGGTTTAGTGATTCTTATAAGTAGTTTAAACACATGAGCATTAGTTATGCAATCTGATTGGTGTTTCCTGTTAAAATTCTGGTTCCAAATCAGTTTTGAGTTTTGTTTGGGTTTGTTTGACTAAATAAATATGTTGTTAGTTTAATTGGTTTAATTATCTTTCAAATTCAATGTTCATTAAAGTTTGAGTTTCAATTTATATTAATTAGTCTCAGTTAGTTTAAGTTAGTTTAGGTGATTGGTTATAGCTGTTAGAGGTATAATTAGTGTCAGTAATTTCATGGGGTTTTCAGGGGTATTTTGGGCATTGAAAATGGCCCAATCTGTTAAGGATAGTAATTTCAAAACCAAAATAAGGGTAGTTTGGGTAGAAGAACCCCTAGGACCTTCTAGAAGGAGGCCTTAGTGTAAGTTTCTGCACTCTTAATGCAGTAACATGTGTAACAAGTCAAAACTTTAGGATTAATATGCTAATTTCTGAAATAAAAAAGGGAAAAATTAAGTAAAACACTCCAGAACATTCTGCCCCATTTCTTGCCTATAAAAGGCAACCCCAATGCCTTCATTTACAAGTTTTGGAAGCCTAAAAAATTCCCCCCAAAACCTTTCCTGAGATCTGAATCAAAGTTTGAATTTCAAATTTTAGAAATTCAAAAATCTGCAATCTTATAGTTGTTCACCTTCTTTTAGATCTGATTTCCTACTCAACAATCCAAAAAAAAAACAGAAACATAGAAGGAAAAGTTAGAAAAAGAGCACTGTTCCATTGAAACTTTAGGGTAATTTCAATCTCTAGTTGTTAAATCACATCTTCTAGTTAAATGTTTGGTTACTGAATTTCCAGAGGTCTATTGTTCTGACTTCAAGTAATTTTGAGCCTGAGTAAACAGTTTTGGTTGAGTCGTTGTTTGCTGAAAGTTTCGAAGGTGCTTTGTGTTAATTTTCGAGTTTATTTGGGTGATTTTGGTGTTGTTATGGTAATCTATCAATCCTGCTTGAATTGAAACATTTCTGGAATCATTTCTGGGCTGAAACTGACTGAGTGGTTGCTGCTTGAGTTTCAATTCTTGCTGATTGCTCCGTTGTGGCTAACTTCTCCTCCTTTTACTTGATTCACACTTCAGGTACACGGCTTTGAACTCACATCAGTGTAACCTCGAACTGGGAGTGAAATAAAATGCTCATCAAATTTCTATGCATGAATTATTGTCTGTTGTTCATAATTAAGTAGATTGTTGCACTCGTTGGTTTAGTTGTAGTTATAGGGTCTGTATAATTTGGATTGTTATAGTTTGGTTTGAATCATGGGCTTTTAAACTGAATTGGCTATTTAGCCTTGCTTAAACTCTGTAATCAAACAATGGACTGTTAAACCGTATGAATTTTGTTTTGATCAAACTGTATGTCTGTGATCTCAGTTTTTGTGTAATTAATGATAGTGACTCCTTGCACAAGTCAGAATGGCCTTAATTCAGTATCAGGGAATCATTGACCAGTCAAGTTAAAATCAAGAATCAAAAACATCATTGGAATATGGGTGGATCAGCTGTTAGGTTTTTTTTTATTATTATTACGTAGGTTCATATATTAGATTAGATAATAGTGTAGTTGATGTTAATAGAACAGTATAGTTTGGATTCGCATAGTCAAGACCTAAAGATGATAATCACGTTGGCATGTTAATAAACTGTTCTCACCCATAGTTGTCATTGCTTTGAACCATTAGAGTAATTTCATCTGCGCCTTGGCCCAAGGCCTGGACTACCCAGGCCGTGGAAAATTAATCGGCCAGCCTAGTTAATTTGATATCAGGTGTATGGACTGTTATGGGCCCAGGCTGCCCAATTTCTGAACAATGAAATTTGGGTCATTTGCGGAAAATGGCCTGATCTATTCATTCAACTCCTGGCCCTGATTGTTTGAATTTGTATTATGGAATTTTGGACCTTTCACACATATTAATTAACTAGGACTATTTCTTTTATTCTTAGAGACGAATTAAGTAAAAAATTGTAAATCGCTTTAGAATTGGCCTTTTAAAGAATGAATTGAGACGAGCCTCACCAAACAAAATATATAAGTTGCGGGGCCCTCAATAAATGTTTGTATCAAATACTTAGAATTTTGATGGACCGTTTAGCGAATTTCACGGCCTTCCTCAAAGTTAATAATACGATAGTCGCTTTAGGGCCGTCATTAAATAATTTTACCTTCCTAAATACAGGTGCACATTTATGTGATCCAAATCCAAATCCCAACGAAGTCGAAATGTGTCAAAAACCGCGGGTGCATTTATGTGACGTCGTTCGAAATGCATTTTTATGACGTTGCAATTCTCTTTTAAAAATAATAATAAAAGCGGTTTTCAAGTTAAAAAGTACATAAGCATAAACATGCATTAAAATCAGATTCTTTTAGCCAATTATAATAATTTAAGCGACCGTGCTAGAACCACGGGATCCGGGGGTGCCTAACACCTTCCTTCGGGTCAACAGAATTCCTTATACATAATTTCTGGTTCGTAGACTCCAATTGGGAAGTCGACAATTTTCCTCGATTTGGGATTTAAATTAAACCGGTGACTTGGGACACCAAAATCCAATCCTATCCCAAGTGGCAACTCTAAAATAAATAAATAATCCCTTTTCGAATAATGTCACTTTAAATGGTAAAACTCCCTTATACATATATTGCTCTAAAACATTGTGCATCTTTACTTGTTTTAAAATTTATCTCATTCTCATCAAGTGTAGATTTCCTACCACATTATACAACTGGGACATTCATTTCAATGATATGATTTTATCTTTTTCTTTTCTTTTCTCTTTGTTTTAATTTTTCCTTTTTAGTTAGGGTTAAAAGCATGCCATAATGTCAAATTAATGCCTCATTGTTGCTTAAATACATGTGGGTAGTGTTTGTATGCTAGTGAAGGATGGGGTTAGTAACTTTGCCTGTTTAATTGCTATAATTTGCACAATTAGTGAAAACCCTAGTTATCAGTGTTATTCAGTGCCGATTTCATTTGAATTTTGCGACCGCGATCATTTTTTCGCGGTCTGCAGTAGGGTATACAGCCGCATCCAAAACTTCACCATCTGCGATACCCTAACTTCAAAACACTGAGGGTTGTTCAGCTTTCGTGGTCGCGGTCGCGGTCACAGTCACTTTCTGCAGCCCGCATTAGACCTTCACGGCCGCGTCCATGTTTTCACGATCTGCACTTTTAAACTTTAGAGAGCTTATCATTTGCCTTCGCGACCGCACTAATTTTTACGCAGTCCGCGATGGGTCAGATGCGGCCATGTTCGATTTTTTGCAGTCCGTGTTTGATCTAGTGTATAGATTCAGTAGTCTGAGCATGACCTCTTTGCGGCCGCGTTCACTTTTATGCGGTCAGCAATGGCCATTTTGCCTTTTACGCGGTTCGTGGTGCTCTGTTCTTAGAAGAAATGTTTTCATTTCATCTTTATTGTTTTAACACATGCTTAAAGCCTTATTCTGACTATATTTCACTGCTTGTGTGTTGCAGATAATGGTCCATTACCGAGGTAGAGGTGATACTTCCAAAGGGAGGGCAGAACCCTCCCGATGCAGGGGTAAAGGAAAGACTAAGTTACCCCTAGAAGTGCAAAAGTCTATCAGAAAATTAAGAGCTTCTATTAAAGTTGCGGATAAAGCCGCAAACCATTCTGATACGAGTGAATATATCCCATCCTATGAAGCTTTAGAAGGAGACTCCGTGCCAACACATGTCTCCACATAATTCCCGGGAATACTTTATTTAGTTGATGAACCTACCTCCTCTTTTTAGTCATTTGATGGCTCAAAGGGAGGTAGTAAGGCTTCGGCACCATCTTTCCCTCCGACTACAACATCGACCTCATCAGCTGCCCTTAATAATGTTGATGAGGATGACAAGGTCATGGATGACGGGAGAGGGGATTATACCAATGTGGTAGGATAGGTCCGGAAAGCCCAGGGTGTGGGCTTTTTGATTCGTGAGCGAGAAAGCATATCTGAAGTTTCGGAAATGATGGCCCAAAGGTCGCACACCCTTTAGCGACAATTCATAGAAAGAGACCTCCTTCCCCATAATCCAAATGTCAAGAGGCTGTTCGAGGAGAGAAAAGGGTGGAAGTTCTTTACCAGCAAAGTGCCAGATGCAAATGAGTACCTTGTCAAAGAGTTCTATGCCAATGTTGCCTACATAAAAAAGGGCAGCACTGTGACAAAGTTCCGGAACTTGAAGATCCGTTTTGATGGCCACACTTTGAATGAATACGCTAGTTTTGGGAATGTGGAATTCGTGAAATACTTGGAGAAGCTGGCCCTAGATGAAGCAACCCGTCCATGGCTAGCAGACATATTAGCCATTCCAGGGACGACACTGACATATCTCATGGCTGGAGTCCCAATAGCTAGAAACACCCTCATCTTTGAAGCCAAAGGGTGGTCCACATTTGCGTCCAGCCGGCCGGACCCGTGCCAGCATGATAACTTCCTCCCACTCACCCGGGCGATCTTGGTAGCTTCTATCATGGAGGGGTATCCAATCAATGTAGGGAACCTCATGTACTACCACATCTACATGGCAGTTGGAAAAGAGGAAAGATCATATCCCTACCTAAACTTCCTCACCATGTATTTCGAGGACCAAAGGGATGGGAAGAAGCACAATGACACAAAGGTGAAGCCAAAAAAGCCTTTATCCTGGTATAGCCTCCAAGGATCGGGCAACCCTAAGGCAATCAGTAAAGCCGCTATCTCCACTAGCCAGCCTAAAGAGCCTAGGGTAGTGGCCACCGGGTCGGAGCCTTCCATAGCAGGGGTATTTACCGAAAAAATGATAATAACAATTAAATTTTGTTATGGGACTCGAAAAATAAGTAATCTATTTTTATGCCGGTTGCTTAGCAGTAGATGCTACGCAAGAGACTTAGAAATACGATAAGAGTTAGAAATAAGGTAATAACCAAACCAATAGGCTAACGATCAGTGCTTCGAGCTTTGTCGATTCGGAGGCCTCGAGGTCGATTTCGATGCTCAGTTGGGAGATAACGAAGGCAGTCGAGGAGTGACTAACAGTTATAAGAAAATCAACAAAATCTCTTTATTGCTAATGATAAGCAATAAATGATGAACAATAATGAAGATAATAAATGGAAGCAATAATACCAAGAGAATGTGTTAGAGAGCAGAGAGAATGTTCTTGTGTAATTAGTATGGACCAATAGAGGCAACAGGAGTTTCCAAAACAACAATGATCCCCTTTATATATGAGTGGAATCCCTACATAGTAAAAAATGCATTAATTACAAAGATATGGAGATGGGACAACTAGATGGCACCCTGATTCGGGTTTAGAGTAGCCTACTAGACTTTGTCAGCCCTAGTCGTATGCCTTGGGAACTCCTCATTTTTATCACAGTCCTGGTCAACTTTGTCCCCAGGTTGACTGTCGACGAACCTAAAGGGAGGAAACTCGACCTTAGCCTTATAGCTTCGAGCCTCTGAGATGATCTTCTGACGTGCTTCGATGGCAAGGAATTGGACCCTCTGATTTCACAGTATATAGATAGTTCCCGCATTTCCTGGAACAAAGCGATAGGAAATGATTTTGAGCTTCCATTCCCAGCGCATCATCGTTGTGACGTCAGCCAATAAGGGCATTAAATTCCATGCTCAAAAAAATGTGCAAGGGTAGCCGTCAAAAGCGACTATCGAGAAGCCACGAACCGCTATTAGTTTGTCCCTTCCGCTGCCCACACGGCTACTATAAATGTACCATTCGTTTGATAATTTTTACTTTCTCAACATATTCAAATTTGCAAGGCCAAACCCGTCCTCTTTCACATCCTTTCATCCAACCTTCTTAGAGTAATTTCACCATTACCATGACTATAACGTCCAAGAAGGTTCCTCGGAAAGAAAAGGTTGCCTCTTCGTCTCGAACATCCAAAGGAAGACCCAAAGTGCTACCCATTGTTGGACAATGTACTCCCACCGAGCTTGACATGTCGAAGGACTTTATCGTCGACAAAACCTCATCTGTACTGGGCCAATGCAAACATGTGTCCCTGTATATTAGTGTTGTGACCAACATAGGGAAGGTGAAGGAAGACTGCCGATGGGGGAGGCAACTGAGGTGGAGAATCCCCGCCTTGATGAGAACATAATGTAGATATGTGATTTTTTACTCTCTCCAAGATTTTATATATTTTAGCATTTAAATATTTAGTTTAGGCCTAATATAGTTATTTCAACTAATTTTGACTCTTGTACTTTATCTTATCGCAAAAAACAAAAATTACAAAAAAGAATAGTTTCATTAATGTTTGTAGTCATTTTTAATTTTGAAAAAAATACCAAAAATATATTTGTTTTGACAGTTAGTGTAATTTTAATAGTTATTTTATTTATGTAGGATTAATTTGTAAATAAGGTAGTATTTTAGTCTTTTTTGGAGAAATAATAAAATTTGGGTTCAAACGACCCATTTTTAGGCCTAATTTTCGGACCTAGCCCATAATAACCCAAGCCCAATACCCCTAAAATCCTAGAAAAAGCTTTAAAAAACAACCATAGACATTTTTTTGGACCTTCTACCGTTGGAGACCCCTAGACTAACACCTAATATGGGTAGCTATAGCTAGACCCTAGAAGAGACCTATACACTCTAATAACAAATCCACAGCTGACATCCCAAAGAACCCCACCCCTATCGAGGCATCTTCCTTATTGAGCCAAAACAGACCCGCCGTTCACGACAAAACCTCCCCCACCGGTTCTGCTTCATCTTCAACCAAATGATTTTTCATCCTCTAAGAACTCATCTTCTTCTTGCTAGAAGAAGCAGATTTTCGATGTTTTCCATCTGAAGCAACACAAAAGACGACCAAGACCTGAGTAGCTAGAAACGAAAGGGATCAAAAAAAAATTTCCAGTGATTGCTCGCTTCGCCTCCAAAACGACCCCATCTTCGCCAGCTACTCGACCAAAAAACCGCCGAAAGACCAACCAAATAGACCTGTCTCCAGCCACCTTCACCTAGTCTTGCCGGAAATTGCTACCAACAGTGACGAAGGGCCATGGACGTGACTAAAACCTTCATATCTTCTTAATCGTCTGAGTTTTCCCGCAAGGCATTTGGTTTTTGAGTCAAGGTCCTAGCCGCCAATTCAGGGTATGGTTCGAGGTCTAATCCAGTTGCTACTCGTGTTTATTTTCGTCATTGGTCTTGCACACAATTTAGTCCGAACCTATCTTTTTAGTCACTAATTTTTTTCATTTAAAGGAAGCCATCTAAGGTTCAATTTTCCCTATGATCACTTATGTTTTGACTTAAATTTTGAATGTGATATGTCACGACACAATTCCCAACCCCGGTCATGATGGCACCTCTCGTGAAGATAAGGCCAGCCAGAACAACGCGTATACCTCTTTTAGCAATTATTAAACTTTTAGCAAATCCATAACAAGTGTAAACAGTTATAAAATATGGAAAATAAAAATACCAACATACGATATCAACCCGACACGGCCCAAACCGGGGTGTCACAAGTCATGAGTTACTACAGAGTTTAAAATAAGTCTATAAAATGTAAAGTCTGATACAATGGTCTGAAGGAAACTCAAAGATATGAAATAGGAGAGATAAGGGTTGTGGACATCAACAGCTACCTCGTCGCTCCGACTAGCCTCCTGATCTGGGAGAATTAGTGCTCAATGTTAGACTCCGCAATACTGTATCTGCACACGTGGTGCAGGGAGTAATGTGAATACTCTGATCCAGTGAGTAAGAACAATAAATAATAATAGAAGATAAGAAATCACATAAATGCACAAAACAATTATATGTCAGGCAGTAAAAATTAGTAAAACAGCAGAACGGTAGGGGATAAAATTAAATCCCCCTTTTTAAATAAATCCAATAAATCGAGTAAAACAACAAGTAAATTGTGAGTAGAAATCTGCCTCTCTGGCCCACTATCAATCACTCAAAATAGTATCATCCCCTCGGGCTCAGTGTCACATCACTCAGAACAATATTAGCCCTTCGGGCTCAGTGTCACATTACTCAGAACAATATCAGCCCATCGGGCTCAGTATCACATCACTCAGAACAATATCAGCCCCTCGGGCTCAGTATCACATTACATAAGTACTCGCGCTTACTAGGGGTGTACAGACTCCGGGAGGGGACCCTTACGGCCCAAGCACAATATCAAGCCACCCGGTGGCATATAAAACAAGGCCTGAAAGCCTTCTCACATCACACTCGAGGCCTAAAAGCCTCCTTACATATCACTCGAGGCCTGAAAGCCTCCTCACAATACACTCGAGGCTTGAAAGCCTCCTCACGTCACGCTCAAGGCCTGAAACCTCACTTAGTCTAGAAAAATATCATAAGCCCTTCGGGCATCAATAAAATAATAGTTCTCAGTCCAGACAACAGTGAAATATCAGTAAAGTCTCGAAGTTCAATTAAAATGGCTGAGTTTGCAAAACAGTATAGTCATTAAGACTGAGTTCAAATAACGTGACAAAATAGTGAGGAAATAGTGATAACAATCCCCGAAGGATTCAAATAATCGGCATTAAGCCCAAAACATGGCACTAAGCCCAAATCACGATGATAATCAAATAAACTTAGTCAAATATGCGGTAAAATATCCAATGGGTTGAACCAAGTCACAATCCCCAGTATATTAAACGCGTCTTTCACCTCAATATAGCACTACATTGTGAAATTCGGAGTTTCAAACCCTCAAGATATCATTTACTATCATTACTCACCTCAAGCCGGCCAAATCCTAGCTCGCTATGCCCTTGCCTCACAAATCGACCTCCTCGCACATCGAATCTGATCAAAATCACAACCAATACGTCATAATAGGCTAAGGGAACATAACATAATCTAAAAGACTCGAAAAATATCAAAAATCATGAAATTTGCAAAACCTGAACCCTGGGCCCACTTCTTGAAAAATTAGAAAATTAACATCACCGGATTCCTTATCTCGCCACGAGTCTATACATATCAAAATTACCAAAATTGGAGTCCATTTGACCCCTCAAATTCCACTTTGAAATACCAAATTCCCAAGCCCTAGCTTTACCCTCTTTTGATGAATTTCCACAAATTTCAATGTAAATTCTACCATTAATTCATGTATTTAGGTCAAGAAACTTACCTCGAGTCACACCCAGTCGAAATCCCCTTCAATTTCCGTCCAAAAGCTCTCAAGGTTGCTCAAAAATGGTGGAAATGGACTTAAGCTCGCGGAACAAAATGAGCTTTAAAACCCATCTAAGAACAGTGATTTTCGCATCTGCGGTTCCATTACCGCATTTGCGGCTACCGCTTCTGCGATTATAATTTCGCTTCTGCGGATCTTAATTAAACAACGACCACTTCTGCGGTCCCCTATCCGCATATGCGGACCCCACTTCTGCGGATATTTTTCCATTTCTGCGGAAGCTCCAAGGCCTCACCTTTTTGCACCTGCGACTATTCTACAGGACCTGCGGCCTCGCATATGTGGCTCCCCTTCCGCATCTGCGAATTCTTCCATCCAAGCCAATGACAGCACCTGCGATCTTTCTTCCGCACCTGCGCAACCGCAGCTAGGGTTCCTTTTCCGCAGATGTGGAAATACCAGATACCAGATATACAACAATCTTACCAAGTCCAAAATCATCCCGATGGCCATCCGAAATCACCCCGAGGCCCCCGGGACCTCAACCAAAAGTGCCGACCCATCCTCAAACATCATTCAAACTTGCTCCAATCATCAAAACATCACAAATAACACCAAAACCATCAAATTACATCGGATTCAAGCCTAAGTTATTCTAAAACTTCCGAATTACGCATTAGATCAAAATCCCGACCAAAACACCTTCGAACGATCTAAAATTTTGCACACACATCCAAAATCACCTAACGAAGCTACAACCACTCTCGGAATTCCATTTCGACCCTCGAATCTAAACCTTACCTATCAATCGGAATTCGCCAAAATACCAACTTAGCCAATTCAAGCCTAATTCTACACCGGACCTCTAAAATCAATTCTGATCACACTCCTAAGTCACAAATCAACCCCTAAAGCTAACCGAATCACCGGAAATCTCATCAGAACCCTCTAACTCAATAGTCAACATTCGGTTGACTTTTCCAAAATAAGCCTTCCTTAAAGATACTAAGTGTCTCATTTCCTACCAAAACCAATCTAATTCAACTCGATCACATTAAATACCGATAATGAAGCATAGAGAAACATAAGATGGGGGAAACGGGACGGTAACTCACATGACGACGAGCCGGGTCGTCATATCCTCCCCAACTAAAACAAATGCTCATCCTCGAGTGGGTCAAGAAACATACCTGAAGCCACAAACATGTGAGGATATCTGCTCCGCATCTCCTGCTCGATCTCCCAAGTAGCCTCCTCCACGGGCCGACCTCTCCACTGCATTTTCACCGAAGCTATATCCTTTGATCTTAACTTTGGAACCTGACGAATCAAAATAGCCACTAGCTCAACATCATAGGTCAAATCATCATCCAACTGAACAATGCTGAAATCCAAGACATGAGACGGGTCCTCAGCATACTTCCGGATCATAGAAACATGAAATACCAGATGCACGCCCGACAAGCTGGGTGGCAAGGCAAGCTCATAAGCCACCTCCCCAATCCTCCTAAGTACCTCAAAAGGTCCAATAAACCGTCTCAGCTTCCCTCTCTTCCCAAAACACATGACACCCTTCATGGGTGAAACCTTTAGCAAGACCTTCTCACCGTCCATATAAGACACATCCCGAACCTTCCGGTCCGCATAACTCTTCTGACACGACTGAGCTATAAAGAGCCTCTCCTGAATCAGCTTCACCTTCTCTAAAGCATCCTGAACCATCTCTGTCCCCAATAACCTAGCCTCGCCGGGCTTGAACCATCCAACATGAGATCTACACCGCCTCATACGGAGCCATCTGAATGCTCGATTGATAACTGTTATTGTAGGCAAACTCGGTAAGGGCCAAAAACTCATCCCAAGAACCCGCAAAATCAATAACATAGGCACGCAACATGTCCTCTAATATCTGAATAGTACGCTCGGACTGATCGTCCGTTTGAGGATGAAATATTATGCTCAACTCTACCTGCGTACCCAACTTTCGCTGAAATGTCCTCAAGAACTGAGAAGTGAACTGAGTAACTCTATCTGAGATAATATACACTGGAACTCCATGCAATCGAACAATCTCCCGAATAAAGATCCCTGCTAGCCGCTCCGAAGAATAGGTAGTACATACCGGAATGAAGTGCGCGGACTTGGTCAGCTTGTCCATAATTACCCAAATCGAATTGAACTTCTTCAAATTTTGAGGGAGACCACTCACAAAATCCATAGTAATCCTCTCCCACTTCCACTCGGGAATAATTATCCGCTGAAGTGCACCACCTGACCTTTGATGCTCATATTTCACCTGCTGACAATTGAGACACCGAGCCACAAATCCTACAATGTCCTTCTTCATCCTCCTCCACCAATAATTTTGCCTCGAGTCCTGATACATCTTCATGGCACCCGGATGAATGGAATACCGCGAGCTATGGGCCTCCTCTAATATCGACCCCCGAAGCCCATCCACATTGGGCACACAAATCCGGCCTTGTATCCGCAACACACCATCCTCATCAATGGTCACATACCTGACATCATCATGATGAACCCTGTCCTTAAGAACAACTAAATGTGGATCATCATACTGGCGCTCTCTAATGCGATCATACAAGGAAGACCAAGAAACCACACTGGCCAACATCCGACTGGGCTCCAAAATGTCTAGTCTCACCAACTAATTGGCCAAAGCCTGAACATCAACTGCAAAAGGGCTCTCCCCAACTGAAATATATGCAAGCTCTCCATACTAACCGTCTTTCGGCTCAAAGCATCAGCTACTACATTTGCCTTCCCTGGGTGATACAGAATGGTAATATTATAGTGCTTAAGCAACTCTAGCTACCTCCGCTACCTCAAATTAAGGTCCTTCTGCTTGAACAAATGCTGAAGACTGCGATGATCGGTGAATACCTCAAAAGATATACCATACAAGTAGTGCCTCCAAATTTTCAAAGCATGAACTATAGCAACCAACTCCAAATCATGTACAGGGTAGTTCTTCTCATGAGGCTTCAGCTGACGAGAAGCATAAGCAATAACTCTACCTTCCTGTATCAATACACATCCGATCCCAACCCTCGAAGCATCACAATGCACAGTATAAGAACCTGCGGCTGTGGGCAAAACTAATATTGGAGCCGTGGTAAAAACTGTCTTGAGCTTCTGAAAGCTCTCCTTGCACTCATCTGACCATACAAATGGAGCACCCTTCTGAGTCAACTTGGTCAAGGGTGATGAAATGGAGGAAAATCCCTGAACAAATCGGCGATAATAACCGGCCAACCCAAGGAAACTACGAATATCTATGGCTGAGGTCGGTCTGGGCCAACTCTGCACTGCCTCTATCTTCTTCAGGTCGACCTGAATACCCTCGCTGGACACCACGTGCCCCAAGAAAGCTACTGAGCTAAGCCAAAACTCACACTTGGAGAACTTTGCATAAAACTTCAATCTCTGCAATACAACTTGCAAATGCTATGCGTGCTCCTCTCGGCTGCGCGAATACACCAGAATATCATCAATAAAAACAATAACAAACGAATCCAAATACGACCAAAATACACTATTCATCAAATGCATGAACGCTGCTAGGGCATTAGTCAACCCGAAAGACATGACAAGAAACTCATAATGCCCATATCTAGTCCTGAAAGTAGTCTTCATAATATCTGAATCCCTGATCTTCAACAAGTGATAGCCTGAACGGAGATCAATCTTGAAGAATACCCTCGCCCCCTGAAGTTGGTCAAATAAATCATCAATAGAAGGCAGGGGATACTTGTTCTTCACTATTATTTGTTCAATTGCCTTTAGTCAATGCACATTCTCATGGTGCCATCCTTCTTCTTCACAAATAGAATAGGTGCACCCTACGATGACATATTAGGCAGAATGAACCCATTATCTAGGAGTTCCTGAAGCTGATCCTTCAATTCTTTCAACTCCGCTGGTGACATACGATACAGAGGAATGGAAATGGGCTGAGTGCTCAGCACCAGGTCAATACCAAAATCAATGTCCCTGTCAGGTGGCATGCCCAGCAGGTCTGTAGGAAAAACTTCTGGACGCTCCCTCACAACTGGAACAGAATCAATGCTAGGAGTCTCGGCTCCCACATCCCTCACGAATGCCAAATATGAAAGAAAATCCTTCCCAACCATACGCTTGTCCTTTATGAATGAAATCACCCTGATAGGAACATAGCCAGTCACACCACGCCACTCGATCCTCAGTACACCCGGTATAGCCAGAGTGACTGTCTTAGCATGACAGTCCAGAATAACATGACACGGAGATAACCAGACCATGCCCAAAATAACATCAAAATCCACCATGCTTAATAGAAATAGATCAACTCGGGTCTCCAGACACCCAATAGTCACCAAACATGACCGATACACATGGTCTACAATAATAGTATGGCCCACCATGGTAGATACATGAACAGGTAAGGCAAGACACCCTCGGGTCGTACCCAAATGATGAGCAAAATATGATGACACATAAGAATACGTGGAACCGGGATCAAATAAGATTGAGTCACCCCTGTGGCAGACTGAAATAATACCTGTAATGACAGCATCTGAAGCAATGGCATCTATCCTACCCTGAAGAGCATAACAGCGAGCCTGACCATCGCCTGATCGACTTGCGCCTCTTGGGCGACCCCTGGCTGCCTAACCCTCACCCCTAGCTGGCGGGGCGGGTGCTAAAGAAATTAGACCAGAAGACGAGGGCTGACCCCTCTGCTGAGATGAGCTAGCAGCACGACGAGGACACTGCCTCCACATATGCCCAAACTCTCCGCACTCATAACAACTCTCGGGTGCTGGAGAATGGGACTGAAAGGAACCCCTCATGCCGGAGTGATTGGCTGACGCACTCAGCCTAGAAGAACCCTGAACAGATGGAGCTCGAGATGAACTCTATATTGGAAGAGCACTGAGAGATGGTTGACTCTGCTGAGAACCCTGATAACTACGACTTGAAGATGCTCCACGATATTCGGAATGGGCCAATTGAGTGGGCCTGAAAGAGTGACCCTTACCATGCTAAAAGTGGCCCCTCGAAGGAGCACCACTGTAACTGCTAGAAACTTGAGGCCTCTTGGCCCCCCTCTCATCTCGATCCTGGCGGCGAATCAACTCAATATCTCAAGCTATATCCTCCACCTCCACAAACGAAGCACCCAACACTCTCTCTCTCTAGTCATAAGAACATGGAAATGATAGTTAAGACCATCCACAAATCTCCTGATCCGCTCACGATCAGAAGAAACCATCCAGATGGCATGACGAGCCAACTCTGAGAACCTCATCTCATACTGAGACACAGTCATATCTCCTTGTCGTAGTCACTCAAACTACCTATGTAGATCCTCCCTACGGGACCACGCTACATACTTCTACAAGAAGAGAGCGGAGAACTCCTACCAAGTCAAAGGTGCTGCACCAGTCGGCCTATACCGCTCATATGCCTCCCACCAAGTGAAGGCAGCTCTGATAAACTGAAAAGTAGTAAAAGCCACACCCCTGGACTCGAGGATCCCTGTTGTATGAAGAATAGGCTGACACCTGTCAAGAAAACCCTGGGCATCCTCGCCCTCAGCTCCACTAAATGTCAGAGGCTCGAGTCTACCAAACCTCTCGAGGCGATACTGCTCGTCCTCGAGCATAACTGGAACCCTAAACTCTTGTACTGGAGCAACTGGCTGAGCTAGAGGTGCCTCTGGAGTCTGCAACCCCTACACTACTGCTCAGGTGTGCGAGCAGCGGGGGTCTAATTGCCTTCCCCGGCCTGTAAAGTAGCTGTTGCTCCTGTGGTGGCTAAGACCACCTGAGCCAAGCCCGTGCACACTGTCAATATCTGGGCCAATATCTCCTGAAGACTCTGAATCATAATGGGCATAGCTGGTGCTGTTAGAGCTTGATCCTAAGCTGGGGCAACTAGAGGATCCACAGGTGCTACCCCTGCTGCTCTGCCTCTACCTCGACCACGACCACGACAGCGTCCATGGTCTCTGGTTGCCTCAGTAGGTCGTACTGGTGGTCGTCTTTCACATTCGATAGCTCGTGTCCTCACCATCTGTGAGAGAATAGCACAAAGAGAAGTTTAGTACTCAGATCAACAAGTTCCCACGACAGAATTTCAAGAATGTGAAGTTTTCTTAAAAGGTTTTGCAGCATCCTTAGGATAAGTACAGACGTCTCCGTACCGATCCGCGAGACTCTACTAAACCAGCTCATGACTCGTGATACCTAGTAACCTAGGATCTGATACCAACTTGTCGCGACCCAATTCCCAACCTCGATCATGATAGCGCCTCTCGTGAAAACAAGGCCAGCTAGAACAATGCGAATACCTATTTTAGCAATTATTAAGCTTTTAGAAAATCGAGAACAAGTGTAAACAGTTATAGAATACGGAAATAACAATACCAACATACGATACCAACCTGACACGGCCTAAATCGGGGTGTCACAAGTCATGAGCTACTACAGAGTTTAAAATAAGTCTATAAAATGTGAAGTCTGATACAATGGTCTGAAGGAAACTCAAAGATATGAAATAGGAAAGATAAGGGTTGCAGACGTCAACAGCTGCCTCGTCGCTCCGACTAGCCTCCTGCTCTAGAGAGAACCAGTGCTCAAGGGTAGACTACGCAATGCCTGTATCTGCACACATGGTGTAGGGAATAATGTGAGTACTCCGACCCAGTGAGTAATAACAATAAATAATAACCGAAGATAAGAAATCATATAACTGCACAAAACAATTCTATATCTGGCAGTTAAAAGCAGTAAAACAGTAGAATGGTACGGGATAAAATGAAATCTCCCTTTTTAAATAAATCCAGTAAATCAGGAAAAACAACAAGTAAGTTGTGAGTAGAAATCTGCCCCTCGGGCCCAGTATCAATTGCTCAGAATAGTATCAGCCCCTCAGGCTCAGTATCACATCACTCAGAAAAATATCAGCCCCTCGGGCTCAGTATCACATCACGCAGAATAATATCAGCCCCTCGGGCTTAGTATCACATCACTCAGAACAATATCAGCCCCTCGGTCTCAGTATCACATCACATGGGTACCCGCGCTCACCGGGGGTGTACAGACTCCGGGAGGGGCCCCTTAGGCCCAAGCGCAATATCAAGCCACCTCGTGGCATATAAAATAAGGCCTGAAAGCCTTCTCATATCACACTTGAGGCCTGAAAGCCTTCTCACATATCACTTGAGGCCTGAAAGTCTCCTCACGTATCACTCGAGGCCTGAAAGCCTCATTGGAAATTCAATTAAAACGGCTAAGTTTGCAAAACAGTATAGTCATTAAGACTGAGTTCAAATAACGTGACAAAATAGTGATAACAATCCCTGAAGGATTCAAATAATCGGCATTAAGCCCAAAACATGGCAATAAGCCTAAATCACGATGATAATCAAATCAACTTAGTCAAATACGCGGTAAAATATCAAATGGGACGGACCAAGTCACAATCCCCAATAGTAAACAACCTCGCGCTCACCATTAAGCGCGTATTTCACCTCAATATAGCACTACGTTGTGCAAATCCGGGGTTTCAGACCCTCAGGATATCATTTACTATCAATACTCGCCTCAAGCCGGCCAAATCCTAGCTCGTTATGCCCTTGCCTCGCGAATCGACCTCCTCGCGCATCGAATCTGATCAAAATTACAATAAATATGTCATAATAGGCTAAGGGAACATAATCCAATCTAAAAGACTAAAAAAATATCGAAAATTACGAAATTTGCAAAACTCGACCCCGGGCCCACTTCTCGAAAAATCAAAAAAATAACATCACCGGATTCCTTATCTTGCCACGAGTCTATGCATATCAAAATTACCAAAATCAGAGTCCATTTGGACCCCTCAAATTCCACTTTGAAATAAAAAATTCCCAAGCCCTAGCTTTACCCTCTTTTGATGAATTCCCACAAATTTCAATGTAAATTCTACCATTAATTCATCTATTTAGGTCATGCAAATCACCTCCAATCACACCCAGTCGAAATACCCTTCAATTTTCGTCCAAAAGCACTCAAGGTTGATAAAAAATGGTGGAAATGGACTTAAGCTCGCGGAACAAAATGAGCTTTAAAACCCTTCTGAGAATAGTGATTTTCGCATCTGCGGTTCCATTACCGCATTCGCTGATACTGCTTCTGCGGTTATAATTCCGCTTCTGCAGATCTTCATTAAACCAACGACCGCTTCTGCGGTCCCTATCCGCATATGCGGACCCCACTTCTGCGGATATTTGTCCGCTTCTGCGGAAGCACCAAGGCCTCACCTTTTCCCACCTTCGACTATTCTACCGCATATGTGGCCTCTCAGATGCGGCTCCCCTTCCGCATCTGCGGATTCTTCCATCCAAGCCAATGACCGCACCTGCGATCTTTCTTCCGCACCTACGCAACCGCATCATGCGGAAATACCAGATACCAGATATACAACAATCTTACCAAGTCCAAAATCATCTCGATGGCCATCCGAAATCACCCCGAGCCCCCCGAGACCTCAACCAAAAGTTCCAACCAATCCTAAAACATCATTCAAACTTTCTCCAATCATCAAAACACCACAAATAACACCAAAACCATCAAATTACATCGAATTCAAGCCTAAGTTCTTCTAAAACTTCTGAATTACGCATTTGATCAAAAGCCTGACCAAAACACCTCCGAATGATCTGAAATTTTACACACACATCCGAAATCACCTAATAAAGCTACAACAACTCTCGGAATTCCATTCTGACCCTCGGATCAAAACCTAACCCATCAACCGTAATTCGCCAAAAACTAACTTCGCCAATCAAGCCTAATTCTACAGCGGACCTCCAAAATCAATTCCGATCACACTCCTAAGTCACAATTCAACCCCCGAAGCTAACCGAATCACCGAAAATGGCATCCGAGCCCTCTAACTCAATAGTAAACATCTGGTTGACTTTTCCAAAACAAGCCTTCCTTAAAAATACTAAGTGTCTCATTTCCTACCATAACCAATCCAATTTAACTGGATCACATCAAATACTGATAATGAAGCATAGAGAAACATAAGATGGGGGAAATGGGGCTGTAACTCACATGACAACGGGCCGGGTTCGTCACAAGTACGAATAGCGTGATACCTATCTATTATTTCTTTTCAATTTTTTCTTGGTTTAAGCTATGCTGGAATTGCTAGAAGGATATAATCTGGTTTCATTTTGTAAAATTTGAGTTTCCATCGAGGTCATAGTTTCAATTAGATTCTATCATGATTTTGTTATTCATATATTCTGTTGGTGTTATATGTTGTTAGCTCTAATATAAGCTTAATGTTTAGTGTTGATTTTTCTCATTGAAATATCATTTATCAGCAGTATATATCCTGTTAGCTCTCATTGTTAGATTAATAGAATTTTAAGTCTATTTTTAAGTTATCTGGAATCTTTTCCTTGGACAACAAATGAGTTTGGGAGATTTATGATTTGTGGTTAGTAGAATTGGGGTTTTGTCACTACTTTGTTAATTTTGATTCTAGAATGGTGTTACAATGTTAGGGACAATTAGGGTAGTAAATTCATTGACCAATTGGGTCATCGGGGTAATTGTGATTAAATGGCATTAAGCCATGATGTTCTGAACATAGTAACAAGAATTTGGGCTTGGATATTTCATTTCTCCCATTTAATTTTTTATCACTTAAATATTCGTAGAAAAGCCTCTAGGCGCGTTTAAAATACAATTGTGATTATGTATACATTCGCCTAACATGATTACGATTCTAAGACCAATTTGGGGTATGCATTTGCGCAACCTCGTACAAACTTGCTAAACAATAAAAGTGTTGCTAATAGGCCGTTAAATTAATTTTAGTCTGAGGCGTGCCATCCACATTTTAATCATACATGGACCTCATGTTAATTTCTTAACCTAGATATAAAAATGAAAAATGCTTGTAGGGCCCATTTAATATATTATCGTGGTTGTGGACACGTTCGCGTGACATGATTACTATTTCTAAAAATAAAATCGGAGTTTGTGTTCGCATAACTTTGGCCAAGATTTTTCCTAAAGAACTAAGTGTTATTAATTGTGGACACGTTCGTGTGACATGATTTTTGATGCGCCGAATAAATGGGTACACGTACGCGTGACCTATTTTCAAGATAATTTCTTAATTAAAAGAGGAAAATGCACATAGGTTATAACGTGAGTAATTAAACAATTTTAATAAGCCAAGTATTATCAAAGCAACTATGCTAGAACCACGGAACTCGGGAGTGTCTAACACTTTGTGACTTGGGAAACCATAAATTATACCAAGTGGCAACTCTAAATGTAATGATTAAACCCGTTTTGATTGTCACTTAAATTGGAAAAAACTCCCTTATGCCCTTACTGGAGTAGTAAAAAGGAGGTGTGACACATAACGGATTACAAGGACGGTTTTCTTCATGTAAATACTTACCCTTTCACTTTGGGTTCGGTAGATCCTTCTAAATCCCCTCCCCCAGAGATAGATCCAATTATCCTCGATTTCTGTGACAAATACCAAGTGATGCTTGGTAAAATCTATCCTTCTTTCTGGAGGATAGTCTTCATGCTCCGCTATTTCTTCGATGGGATTTAGGCCGAGACCTTTACCCTCAACTATTTGATTAGGTTATATAGACATTGATTTTATCAAAGTTTGGTTAGGCTTCACCATCGATCAAAAATTCATTTTTCTCGAGCACCGATGAAGACAAGGATCGAGGGTGGATGAGTAGGTTCATCCGGGTGAAGACCTCGAACATCATTCCGACCAAGAAAATGCTATGCTCGGAGAACTGGAACACACAGCGTAAGTTTTTTTCCCTCAGACATGTTTTGCGATTTACTTTCCTTCCTTCTGAAAAAATGATCTCTTTTTGGTTTCCGCAGCTACTGCTTGGTATCCCAAAGCGGTCCCAGATCTGCCGAGATAGATCGAGCGATTGGATACCTCATTCCCATATCTTGTCCAGTCTTGGCCCGACCTGGATAAGACGCGGTGGGTGGCCAAGAATCTTGGTAAATTTTCCCTTGCCACCTATGTCTTAGCCTTATGTTTCTCCATGTATCCTTTATGCTGATAAGTCATGGCCGCCATGCTCGTGCAGGCCTTGGCGAGGGTATACAGATGAGACAGCCCCTGGTGACGAGATGGAGACTTTAGAGTCCGCTAAGGGCAAGAAAAGGAAGGGTAAGGTGGTTGTTGATCCTCCTGTGGCAAATAAACCTAAGTTATGCAGGCCTCAAGCCGCCACTAGCACCTCAACTCAGCTTCTAGAGCAAGCCTCAGTGCTGAGGATGAGAATGACTATGATGACGAGTGCCAATTGTTACAGACAATGAGGTCGGGTGATGGAGCCTCATAGGTACCTCGATCTGAGGCTGCTGAATTAGGAACGACTGATTTTGGTCGGTCCCCTGCGTTGAAGATCCTCGAGGATGGTGTGAATGTGGTCCCGGGTCCCGTGACCAGATTTGGTGCATTTTTCGTTGAGGGGACCGTTAATGTTGGTCCTAAAAGGTTTGGTCCCGGAGCTTTTTGAGGGTGAGAGTTGCTTATCGAGGAAAACAATTTTCTGGATAATCTTAGTTAGGGCTCTCAGTTCTCGTCGGGGGGAGCTAAAGGATGCTCAGGATATGAATACCACCAAAGTGAGGGGTCCTCTCAAGGGGGAGGCACGCTTGGCCATATTCTTGATGATATCGATGATGTCAGCGAGAACATCGCTCTTGACGCTCTCGGTGCCTTCAAGGTAGTGGAGAGGTTCCAGCGGCAGGTGATAGCTATTTTGCATGTATTTATTCAATCTCAAGCACTATTCTTCATTTTTCTACTCTTATGCTTTATCGTAGTGTAAGGAGATCTATGACCATGCCCTCTCTAGGCTCGAGGAGGAGCTTTAATGCCATAAAAAGGAGATCGAGAGCTTACCTTGAGACTAAGAGAGTCGAAGGCTTATTATGCCCGAAAGGAGAAAGAGTCAGGCGAGATCTGGGCTACTTTAGAGGGACCGCTCTTGGAAAAAACTTATCTTGCTGAACAGGTACTTTGCAATGCTTGAATTCGCCCTTCGCTCCCATATTTCATAATAACTAGATTACCTTTCCCTTCGCATAATGGGCAAAAGAATATGGAGATCCTCGGGCTGAGAGAGCAAAACGAGGTAGTTACCTCAGAGTTGGCACATGGCCTTCTCCAAAATGCTCGAAAGAAGATTGTTGCGCTGATTGCGGCCAAGTCCGAGATCAAAGGTAAAGTTGCTACTTATCTAAAGGACGCAGCCACGTCGAATCAAATTGCCCGTAATATATCGGTAGAGGCCTAGATAAAACTGGATCGGGCTATCGTTCAAGCTAGCGCGACGGTTAGGAGGGAAACCTTAGAGGGGGTCAGACCAGAGGTATTGATCTTTCAACCGAGATTGAGGAGACCTGAGAAATGGAAAGAAAATCGGCGCTCTTGGTCGCTCTAGATGAGGATCCTAGAGATGGTTTAGAAGACAGTGGAAATGAAGAGTAGAATGTTTTGGCTTTTCTTTTTCCTTTCTGTGTATGTACTCCTGGGGAAACGAGTCTTATGAAGACACCCTTTGTAAATATATTTTTAGCAATGCAAGAGGGTTTTTCTGCTCCAAGACTTTTAATTCTTTATATCTCACCGCTCTTGCGGAGTTAGTCTTTAAATTTTAATATTAACTCTTTGTAGCCCACACTTGGAGCAATCGGGACCTCGAAATTGGGTCCTATCTTAAAATTAGGTCGATAGCATCTTTGGGGCCGGTGCTTATGATAGCAAGAAACCTTCGAGGTCTCAATACCTCTCAAATTTTGCAGGATAGCAGCATTCGTGTGACCTGGAAAAGGGACCCCCGGTTGCCTTGCCAGTACATTTTCTAAGAAAAAAATGATGTTAACATGGCCAGAATTAATTGGTCCTCTAGGTAGGTGAGCAGTCACTGCTTTGCCCCTATATATTCATTCACTTGCTCCTCAAATGGAGATTCTGCTACTCTGAGTAACTATTTCTTCCATAGAATTAGGTTCTTGGTGCTAGTTCTTCTGATGTTTCAACTTAGATTCCTTGCCCAAATCTATACCCTTTTTTTCCTATTTTATTGTAGCCATGACCGGTACATCGACATCCACCTATCAAGGATAGGGGAGCTTTGCCTCAATTCCGCGTTCGGTCAGTGGTACACTATCGGTGCCCGGTAAGCGAGCCTCAAGGTGCTTTGTCTCTAAGAGGGAGTTAACCTTGGAGAGACCTCCAAACGTTCAAGGACATCGGGAGCATGCGTTGAGGTTCAGCTCATCAGTAAGGGAGAAACACCTAGAAATGATCAGAAAAGACTGCGGATAGGGAGAAGGAGTGGTACTGCAAGCACATTCCTTTGAGGAGAGTGTCATGACCTACGTCGAGGGGTTTTTGAGCGTGTATAAACATTCTTTTACATCGGGTCCCCCTGACCGGGTCGTGCTTAAGTTTTTTTGGAGATACCAGGTCACTTTGGTGCTGGCTCACCCATTCCTTTGGAAGATAGCGCAGACGATAAGGTACTTTGCAGATAAGGTCGGGCTCGAGTTCTCCCTCAGTCATCTCATGAGGTTATATCAATCGTTACGATATCGGGGTTTGATTACTATGCGCCATCGATCCACCCGGTCCCCTGTCGTTAACGGCAAAGAGGACGAGGACCGGGGATGGATGAGCCGGTTTGTTCGAGCATGGATGATCGATATCATCCCTGGAGAGTTTCTGCCCTTTCCTGAGAAATGGAATTTCACACGTAAGTGGACTACCTGTACTTTTATCGCTTTACCCATAGCTAAGGCGAGCTCCAAAATGATATTTTACTGTTTCATTTTTTGTAGCAACTCGTTGGTTGCCGAATGAGGTCCCTGATTTGGCCGAGTGGTCTCGTAATATGGCACCTTGTTCGTCCTATTATAAGTGCACGTGATGAGACATGTCCAGGGGCAAATGGGAGGCAAAGCATCATGGTAGGCACTTGGTGGCTTATTTCCCTAGAATGGTACTTTTCTTTTGAGCGTACTAACTTAGTCGCATCAGGTGTTAGAGATTTTTTCGAGATGAGGTCGTGCCCCCTAGAGGAGGAGGAGAGACTATCAACCTTGAGGTCGAGGGTTGATAACAAATGAAAAGAGTCTCTAGGGTGTGAGGAGGCTTGCGGAGTGGCGAGTCCTTCTCGGAGGTTCAAAAGAGGCGAGCCGGCTGATCTTCCAGCCTCAGAGACCTCTGTTTTGCAAAGAACATTCCCCGTTCCTACTGAGGGTACTTGGAAGAGCGAGGAACACGTAGTGCCTTCTTCTTTTCCTACTAAAGGCGCTTTGGGGGATACTAATCTATCGGACATTGGCTTGACCTTTGGTGAGGCTCATCGGCTTGGCCTTATGGTAAGCTCTGGTAGCCAGTACAGGCTTATTCTGGTTTCACATTTTTCCTTTCGTATTGAATTTTCTTTTGCTGCCTTTTGACATGCTTAAGTCCGAGCTGCTTTGCTATGAGGACAGGTTGCGAAAAGCTTCGGATAGGGAGAAATCCCTTAAGCTTCTTTGTGCAAGAAAGAAAAGTCAGCTGGTATCTCTGCGATGTGAGGCGGATCGAAGCTAGATTTATGAGAGCCGTCTCGAAAGACAAGTAGCATGTATTTTGTGTTGACATATGATCTTCCTTTCATTTTTGAAAATTAATGTTTTTATTTTTCAGTTGGAGAGCAAAATGGAGGAGCTGGAATGACTTTGAGGAAAAGTTGTCTAGGCCAAACGCGATTTCAGTGAGCTGCAGGCTTAGGTAGATTCCCAAGTTGTGGCCTAGGATAGTGCTTTGGCTAAGGCTTCTACCCTCGAGATGCAAGTCCAGACTGCTCGTGCGAATGATTCTGTATGAGTGAATATGATCATAAGGCTCGAGTTCAAGCTTTTAAAGGTGAATGCTGAGGTGACGAATACCTGGGCCAAGGATGTGATGAGCAGCACTAGGGCAGACCAGAAAGTGGCATCCTATTTGAAGAGCGTTGCTGCTGCTAGAGCTGAGTTGAGGAGAACTCTTAGTCATGCGAGTAATTGTAAAGAGTACGTGAAGTTCAAATCTCGGAGGTAAACTCTCAAAGAAATTCATGCCAGGGGCTTCGATCTTTCAGAAAAGATCAAGCAAGCCAAAGATGGAGGAATACGATGCCAAGTTCCTTCTGTCCGATGCCGAAGAGGCGAGGATGGGGCCGTCGGTCCATAGTCCCCAAGGGGGATGTTTATTTCCTTCTCTGTCTCTGTGTATAGTACTTTCACAATATGATATAAATGGAGCTTGTATTTTTATTACATGTTGTATAAGGGGGAAACCTCGTGATTTTGCATCTTTTAGGTTTTCATTTGCCTATATTTTAGCCAGATCAACTGGTCTTTGAGTTGGTAGGAATCCTTAGATTTGTTATATGTCCCTGGGGCACATTAGGTTGGCCTGTAGGCTCTTGCGCACTTGGTCAATGGGACCTTTTATGTGTGGCCTTGAGGCTCATTAAGCTAGTGATAATGGCTCTTGCGCCTTGGGTCGAAGCGACCTCTTGTGTGGGTTGGAGACAATGGATCTTATGCCTTGCTCTTAGGCATATTTATTTAACTATTTTAGGTTCATTCTCTGAGTCAGGTTTTGACTCGAGCTTAGTCGACCCTCAAGTTTTTGGATTTGTGTGGGCTGGCGACAATTGCTCTTGTGCCTTGCCCTTAGGCATATGTAGTTAACTATTTTTGGTTCAGTCT
Organism: Nicotiana glauca; assembly: GCA_026770625.1. NCBI lineage: Eukaryota > Viridiplantae > Streptophyta > Magnoliopsida > Solanales > Solanaceae > Nicotiana > Nicotiana glauca. Next base: position 127,873 of record MU743662.1, on the reverse strand, counting down.
CCGAGTCTAGTTTAGACTTGAGCTCATTCAACCCTCAAGCTTTTGGATTTGTGTAGGCTGGTAACAATGGCTCTTACGTCTTTGGTCGAAGCGACCTATTATGTGGGCTGGTGATAATGGCTTTTACTCCTTGGGTTGAAGTGACCTTTTATGTGGGCTTGCGACAATGGATCTTAAGCCTTGGGTTAAAGTGACCTTTTCTTGGCTTTATTTTCCCTTGCTAAAGAATTTTTTGAAGTAATTTTTTCCTGACTCTTCGACGGTTTGATAGAAACCTCGATTACGAGTCATTTTGTTGCAATGATCGAGCACCTCAGGAGGTTTCGCTTGGAGGATGAGTATCTCAAAGCCTGTGATTTGGAGATGACATTAGGGGTGTGCATTCGAATCGGTTTATCGATAAATCGAATCGATTATTTGTTATCGGTTCATCGATAAATGAAATCGAAAAAATCGAAACCTTATTGAAACGATGACGATAAGCATATGTACAAATCGATAATCGATAAGTAATTATCGATAAGGGTCAAAATCCAATCGATAAATCGAATGCACACCCCTAATTATTTCATCTACCACATTTAAGGAATGATCATATTTAAAGCTGAAGGGAATGAAGTTCAAATTAATGGAAAATAGAATTAGCAGTGATGATGTATTTTTATTTTTTTTAATACCGTTGGAGTGTTGGTGGCATATATTTGATCCCTTGCTTTAGTTTCGTTGCATATGTCTATTGATACAATTTTTATGTTATAAACGGTGTTCGTCTTATTTTAGTTTCTTTTTGTCCATATTAGTTAGGCATGTTTATAGCGATATACTTTCCATGGAATCCCGCAAATTTTCTTATTGGTGTAATCGATAACCTAATCGATAAGCCCCAAAAATTAATAAATCGAAATCGAAAAAATCGAAACCTTATTGAAACGATAACGATAAGAATATGTACAAATCGATAATCGATAAGTAATTATCGATAAGAGTCAAAATCAAATTGATAAATCAAATGCACACACCTAGCTGACATGGTCGAAGCTATTTTGCCTATGTCCAGGGTAGCCTATTCAACCAGTTCTTTTCAAAGTAGATTCAAAGTAATTGAAGGCCTGTGATTTTGTAGCGAAGGTCAGGCGTCCCCGAGTCGCATTAGTTTGGCTGGTACAACCTTATGACCATAATCATTTGTGCTTGGCCGGAGCCATTTTTGATCCTAAGTGATGTAGTTTATGTGTCTACATCAAGGGTATGCCTTTTAGGGATCTTACAAATTCGATATATAGCCTAAGCTTTGAGATCGGGTTCATGCCTTTAGCGAGGTCTTATAAAATTTTCATGCCTTTGAGGTCTTACACATTTTTAGATACTTGGTACAAGTATGGTTCATGCCTTGCTTGAGGTGTTACAGATGTTGTTGTTTCCTTATGTATGTCTTACAAGACTGAGCCCGCTCGCTTGGGGTCCTATGGCCTCGGGTTTTTAATGAATGGTGATTGGTGATAATCCCCGAGTCATTGAGGGTATCCTAGCTTGGGAGACGATACTTGTAAACTTGGTATTGCCTCATTAAGGGCTTATGATTTCAGAGATTTTGACCCTGAGGTCGTGCATTTTTGAGATTTTGATGCCAGTCCCCGAGTGTTCGGGACACTTTTGGTCTTAGAGACGTACCATGATTTTTATGTCGCCTCATTGAGGGCTTATGAGTTTGGAGTCCCGACCAGGAGGTCTTTCAGATGTTGAATTGTTGACGCCAGTCCCTGAGTGTTCTGGACGTTTTTTATTAAAGGTATTCTTCGATTACTTGGTACAAGTATACATGTTTTCGCCATCGGGGGCCCGGCTATATGGACACGGTTTGTTCGACCGTTTGCCTCGGTACATTATTTTCCTATTGGGACCCCAATTGGCATTTCTTGGCTTTTTCGAGTAGATGACCTACCGGGTGGATGCCCCCAGTGATCGAGGTCGATTGCAAAATAAGCCTTGAATACTTGTTGAATCTTCCTTAGGTTGCATGTGGATGTTTCCTCGTTAAAAACCTTGCTGGTAAAGCCCTTTCGGGATAAAAACTCGGTCGAAGGAAAATAGTGCAACAGATTCTTTAAAACGTTAAGGTCTTCAATCTTGGTTTTGATCATTTCGACTACCTCCGTCGAATGCCTGCATAAAGGTCAGAATGGAGTATATACTAAAAATCCAAAAGGAGAAAGCATTACCTTAGCGGAATATGCTGGCGATGTTTCGAGGTCTGATATGTTCTAGTCTCTTGTGATGAGGATGTGATACGGTCCTCTTATTCATTCGATAAGGCTTAACTGAAGATGTAGTTTGATTATACTCTGACTCCTTTAAAGGCGAAGGTGCTGGTGTCAGGGACACCTCATGTACCACGAACATTTCCCTTGCCGCATGTTGCTCCCCGTGGACGGTTTTAATCCTATCCTTCATCATGAATTTCATAATTTGATTGAGGGTTTACGGTACTGCTCTCATGCAGTGTATCCATGGCCTTCCGAGCAAGGCGTTGTATCTCATGTTTCCCTCGATGACATGGAATTTTGCATTTTAAGTTGTGTTAGCCATGTTAATTGGGAGGTTGATTTCTCCTTTCGTTGTTCCACTCTCCATGTTGAATCCATTGAGGACTCGAGTGGTGGGCACGATTTGATCGAGCAGTCCGAGTTGCTCTATTACCCTCGGCTTGATAATGTTTGTTGAGCTACCTAGATCCATGAGTACATATAGTATTTAAATTTTATGTACGAGGAAAGAGATTACTAGTGGGTCATTGTGAGGTTGAGACAAGGTCTCAGTGTCCTCTTCGCTGAATGTGAGGGCATTCTCATGTATGTACCCCTAGGTTCGCTTTTCTATGGTGATGGATATTTTTGTCCTTCTCATCACGGGTTTTTGTGTGGCATCGATGCCTCCCAAGATCATGTGGATGACATGTTGTGGCTCATTCATTTCGTTCTTCTTGGCTGCCTCTCTTTCCCAGAACTAATTTTTTTCCCGGCCGCTTAAGAATTCTTGGAGGTGACCTTTATTAAGTAGTCTGGCTACTTCTTCTCGGAGCTAGTAGCAATTCTCGATCCTATGGCTGTGCGTGTTGTGAAATTCACACACTAAGTTATGATTCCTTTGTGAAGGATCTAATTTTACACGCCTGGGCCACCTGGCGTCTTTAATTTTACAGATGGTAAGCACGATGTTTGATATATCGATATTGAAGTTGTATTCTGATAAGTGAGGTGCCTCTGTTTGCCATGCATTCCTATCGAACCTGGCTCTGTTGATAAGTCCCCGAGGATTCTGTCCTCGTTCTATCCGTCAATCGTTACGAGGTGGGTTAGGCCTCGGGGTGTTTCTCCGTTCATCGGTGTATGGCAGATATCTTTTTTTGCTTGGATTTGGCTCCTTTATCAGGAGCCTGCTTGGGTATACTGAGACCAAGGGGCTCCTAGCTAGTCATCTTCGACTGGTATCAGTTGTGGATGTCCAACCAGGTCACGACGGGATATTCAACCAGATTCTACTTCAGCTGCTTTGAAGCCACCGAGCTCCATTCATTCAGACCCTTAGTGAAGGCCTACACTGCCCAGTCATCGGATACTGGCGGAAGTTCCATTCGTTCCATTTGAAAAAGAGACATGAATTCTCGAAGCTTCTCGCTCTCTCTTTTTTTATTTTGAAGACGTCTGATTCCTTTTGTCAACCTTGATGGCCCTGGCATGCGTCTCTATGAAGGAATCTACCAGCATGGCAAATGAGTCTAAAAAATTTGAGACCAGGTTATGATACCACATCATTGCCCCTTTAGAAAGTGTTTCTCCAAACCTTTTCAGCAGGACAGACTCGATCTCGTCGTCCTTTAGGTCGTTTCCCTTTACTGCATAGGTGTGAGAGGTAACGTGCATATTGGGGTCCCAGGTACCGTTATATTTTGGAAGGTCCGAAATTCTGAACTTCTTTGGAATGGTTTTCGGGGCCGCGTCCTGTGGGAACGACTTCTGTATGAACTTCTTTGAGTCCACGCTTTTCAAGATTGGGAGCACTCCTGGAATCTGGTCGACCTTGGATTTGTAAGTCTCGAGCTTTTTATTGTTAGATTCTATCATTTTCTCACCTGATTCGATCCTTCTAGTGAGGTCCTCAAGCATCTTTACGATGACAGGATCGGCTATCGACCCCTTATTGCTCGATCTCTCCGGTACCCGCTCGGCTAGGGGAGCTGTCCTCGGTGCTACCTTGCTAGGATTTTTTGTGACTTTGCAGTTGAGCAATAGCCAGCTGTTGTGCCTACAACATTTCAAAAATAACATGAAGGCTAACCTCTCGTTCTTCCCTAGTTGGGGTTTTCTGAACTTCTTATTGATCTCCTTAGTGCACGCTCATATTGGTATGTGAGCTTATATCGACTTGTTGGGCGTCGTATGAATCCACGTCCGCTAGAATTTGTCCTGGTGCATTCTCAATGTTTCGTGGTGGCACACCAACACCTGGAGCAGCCACACTATTCTATCAGTGGTTTCCAAGATTTTTGTTTTCAACTCTATTTACTGAGCTAGGCATTTCGACCTAAAATTGAAGATCTTGGAGAAGAAAAGGTGTGAAAGATAACTTGCATTGTGTAATGAAACCAGGAAGAAAATAATCACTATTATATTTAGCCCCACGGTGGGTTTCAAATTGTTTGCCATGAAAATGATAATGATAATTAAATTTTATTACGGGACTCTAAAAATACGTGATCTATTTTTATGCCGGTTATTAGTAGTTGATGCTATTTGAAAGACTTAGAAACGAGATAAAATTTAGGAATAAGGTAATAACCAAACCAATACACTAACAATCAGGGCCTCGAGCTTGTCGATTCGGGGGCGTCGAGGTCAATTTCGATGCTCAGCTTGGAGCTATCGGAGGCAGTCGAGGAGTGACTAACAGTTATAATAAAATCAACGAAGGCTCTTTATGGCCAATGATAAGCAACAAATGATGAACAATAATGAAGATAATAAATGGAAGCAATAATATCAAGAGAATGTGTTAGAGAGTATAGAGAATGTTCTTGTGTATTTAGTATGGAACAACAGAGGCAACAAGAGTTTCCAAAATGACAAGGATCCCCTTTATATATGAGGGGAATCCCAACATAGTACAAAAATTCATTAATTACAAAGATATGGAAATGGGACAGCTAGATGGCGCCCTGATTTGGATTTAGAGTATCCTACTAGACTTTGTCAACCCAGCCATGTGCTTTGGGAACTACCCATTTCTATCACAGTCGTGGTAAACTTTGTCCCCCAAGTTGAGTGTCGATGAACCTCGAGGGAGAAAACTCAACCGTAGCCTTGTAGCTTCAAGCCTCCGAGATGATCTTCTAAGGTTCTTGGATGGCGAGGAATTAGATCCTCTGATTTCACCGTATACAAAAGGGATCTTTTGTTTCCACGCCTCCTCCTTCATCTGGGCCATCCATCACAGACCCATTATTTTTTCCCTCATCTTCCACTTACCCTCATACTGCAGTACGCATTTCTTAGTCATTATCTAACATAAAAAAATGCATGCAGGCAGCTACATCAAAGCTGACTATCTTATCTAGTGTAGTAGAAGCACAGTCAGACTCACCACAACTTTAGGTACCTCCATTAGTGGAGGGTTCAATGAAGGAGCTTCTGGACAACCAAAAGAAGCTCATGGACAACCAAAAGAAGATCTTGGACACTTTTGTTACACATGGAAAGGTTATTATGGATCTGGGCAAGCAAGTGAATAATGTGAAGAAGACTCGGGCCTCAAAGGAGTCAGTGGAGTTACTGAAGAAGGAGGTAGACAGGTTTACGTCTGGTGGATATATCCCACTAGGCTTGCTCATGGCGGAGCAAGTCCCAGCAGCACAGGCAACAAAGCAGGAGCTACCATCAGCTGGCCAGTCTGAGGAGCCGACTGCTACTGCACATATTGCAGAGGTGATGATCTAGATGCTATGCAATCTTCTATTCCCCCAGTCAGAGGATTTGGAGATCCAGTTAGAGGACCCAGAGGGAGCTGATAAGCCTTTACAGTCTGAGGACCCCACTCATATGCCTGACCCGATGCAGACAGAAACCACATAGGGAGGTTTATTTACTCTCTAATCCTTTCTCTGATCTTATTTTGATATTAGTATTGAGGACAATGCTATATTTTATTTGGGGGTTGGTCCATTTTGATTTGGTGATGATTTGATGACATTGATATGTAATAACTATGATACTATTTTTATTTATCTTTACTTCTCTTTATTTTCACTTTTGGTATGTATATATTCGTTATTTTTACTTTTGATATGTATATATTCGTTACTTTCATATTTCCTATGTATATATTTTTATCATTTGATGTATATATTCATTTTCATTTATGTATATATTCGCTTTACTTCAAGTTTGTATATTTTCAGTTTGATTTCCGTAGTTTACTTCATAACTTCTTTTGTAATCTTACTTCATAGCTTCTTATTTCCTTTAGTAGTTTCTTTTTAAGTTGTTAGCTTCTTTTTTACATTTTATATGAATAATAAGCCTTTGGTTTTGTTAACGCCACGGTTCTTTCCAAAGGTGGATGCTATGTGAACCACGTAGCTCTTCCCGATCATGGATGGCATAACAACCTTCTTAAGGGATTGAGTCTGTTTTATTTGTTTTTTGGTGTGAATAGCAGTAACGAATAAACGTGTCTCAAGTAGGCTTCACTTGGGCCTAGAACATTTACCTTAGACCTTATGGTTTGAAACAAGTTGATTGGCAAAGAATAGCTCTATTCGTGACCTTTAGATTCTTGTGCTGACTAAAACAATTATCGAGTGGTTTCTTGGAGCCATTTTTTATGCTCAATATTAGCTAGGGTTGTTTTGGGCCCTCGACTCTATTCTCTTTAACAATGGAACAGATTGTAACGTGAGGTATTGAATTGCAGGTCCATTTTCCGTGCCAATAAGTCTAGAACTTGCCCTGAATGTTTGTCTATGCAAAATTTTAATTGTAGCTCGATTTGAGAAATGATTATAGGCTCACCTTGATCCAATTTGAAACTTGAAATCTTCCATATTCCTGCCAATATGATATCCCTAGTCAACCTCTTTGAGCCGAAGCCCTTTTTATTTCAATAACCACCATACAAGCCTTTATCTGTTCTATAATGACCCTCTCTTGGCACCTGATCTTTCCTTAGCATTCACAATTGGCAAAAGCATAAGTTTGGGGGAGAGATGAGGAATGTGAAAGTGATAAAAGGTAAAAGAACAAAAATAAATGAAAAAAAAGGGAAGGCACAAGAAAAGAAAGAAAAGCCAAAAACAAAATATGTCAAAAAGAAAGTGAATAAAATTGAAATGTGAAGGGATTCAAAGAAAACAACTATGAAAGGCATGGAATGATTAGAAAAGGAGAAAAATGATCATCACGAGCAAAAAAGAGTGACAGTGTATCTCTGTAGTTCCCCTAAGGAATAAGAAAATGACTCAAAGAGTCAAGAAAGTATGAGCCGAAATGAGAAAATGGAGTTCTTAATGAATGATGAAACCTTTATATGTTGATAAATCATACCTCGATCCAAAAGCCTTCATTACATTTCTACAAAATCCCTATATGATTTCAAGTTGTGTGATCTTACATTAATGGTGATTTACATAAGGGGCAAGCTTACGGTACTTAGAGTCGGGCTTATGACATTCCCTTAAGAGAGATAAGCCTACTTCTTCACAATCATTGTTTTGAATGTCACAATATAAGGTGAGATTTGCTTATGGAGTGTAGAGGAGGAGGACTTTGGGTTCAACAATGACTTATGTAGTAGAGCGAGCTTCCTTAGTGAGTTAAGTAAACTCTTGATGCTCTTGTGCCGCATTAGAACTATAGTACTCAAAAGGTTTTGTGTTGTTGAAAATTTATTTGTGTTGAGGGTAATTGTTAGTCCCAATTGATTCATAATTGATTCACATTAGGGCTGCTAAAATATCCTTCTGTTTTGTTTTAGTGGAGGTGGAAGTTACCTTATTTCCTTGAGGACTGGCAAACACTCAAGTTTGTGGGAGTTGATAAGTGGGGATTTTAACCTATTATTTGCTCTCTTTTACTTATGTTTTGGTCCTAAAATGCATGAAGGTATTCTCGAAAACTAATGTAATATGCTTTCTTGAAGGAACTGATCAAAATGAGCCAAAAGAGGCATAATCAACTCATAAAGGAGTCAAAAGTGGAACAAAAACCAAAAATGGGCCAGGAGACCTGAAAGCGAACCACACAAATATTGTGCAGCCGCGGAATCCACAACATGACCAAGATCATAAATACGTAGTCTGCGGAAGAGAGATTCAAAGAGTAAATTTTGTAGCCAAACTTTGAGCGAGGTCTGCGTCATAAAAGTGCGGCCACGAAAGTCTCATTGCGGCCGCGATTGGAATTATGCGAACCGCCGTTGCTGAGTTTCAGAGAGTTCACATTTCAAGCAAAAACGAGGAGTGCGATCCGCAGTATTCTCCTACGCCCCCGCGATGCAAATTATGCACCCCGCGAAACAATGCTCAACCCAGGTCCAGAAGTTAAAAATGTGGACCGCGGTTAGATGTACACGGCCACGAAAGCAAGAGTGTGGCCGTAGTGAGAATTACGTGGCCTAGAAACCTCCACAGGGGTATTTTTGTCCGAAAATTTTAACTTAGTATAAATAGATCTTTTTGACATTTTTAGGTTAAGTTATGTTTTTGCTGAGCACGTGAGACGGCTGGATATTCCATTTTGGGTAATTTTATACTAGAATTATCTTTCAACATTAGATTTTCATCTTTTAATCTAGTATTATGAATTTTATCTTCATTTCATCTTTGATTTCTGCTTTTTCCCTGAGTAGCTAAACCCACATCTAGGGTTGTGACCCAACCCTAGTGTGGGTGCTTGATATGTCTTGAATTTTAGAGCTTGAATTTGTATGGGTTAGTAGTATTTATCCTAGTTCTTGCTAGAATTATGGAGTTAGTGGTTGCAACACTGATTTATGCCTTTATAACTTAGTCTCTGCTTGAGAAAGAGGGACTAATTCTAGGAAAACTAGGCTAACAAGGAATTGGGGTGAACTCAAGAAATTGATAGCCCGAATTAACATGTTAAACCTAGAGATAGTAATACCCGAATTGAGCTAATATCACTTGTATTGCATAAGTACCCATTTGGACTTGAGAAAGTCAGATTGGGCAAAATCACTCAAACCGCCGAGAGGTATAGAGTGAGTACCCAGGTGATAGCTATATTACGACCCCCATTAATTACATGATTGTCCTAGATTCTGGCTACCTGTTAGATATCCACCTAGGTAGAAGTCACTACCCTAGTCCCTTTAAACCCTTGAAAATCAACAACAAAAATATTGTACTTAGTTTTAAATATTGCATGCTATAGAATAGAAGTAGAAGTAGAAAACAAACCAAACATTTGTGGAAGTATAATTAAGATCAAAACTCGTATGAAGACTTGGATTTAAATCTAATTCCAAACAAATTAACTCCATGTGGATTCGATCCCAACCTAGTTGGGTAAAACTTCATCGACCATCCTCGCTACTCAATAACACTGTAGGCTTGGACCCGATCAGTACACATAGCACATCTTTCAGTACATCGCCTTAAGTGAGATGACACTCTCCCAAACTTAAAATTGGTGTTGAATCTCCTCTATGTAGTTGCACTTGCCCTAAATTTCCTACTGAAGTTTCAATTTTCAGTATGGTTAGTAGCACTAGTATCTACTATCCATTTTTAAAGTCCTAGGTTTTCACATAATGCTACATTAGCACAGAAACATTTACCTGCCATATTGGCACTTGCTTCTGCAGTAGAACCTTTATTTAGAAATTGCAGCAACTGATTGTACTGTTCCTTGGTGAAAAATTGAGCAAGTTCAACATTGCTGCTTGGTTGATATGCAGTTGCAATTGATGAAATTGGCATTCCTTGATGTCCAGTTATATCAATCATGACTCCATTTTCTTTCTTCTTCTGCTTGAAATCATATGGATATCCAACAATCTTGTAACAATTCTCCTTTAAATGCCATGTCTTGTTACAAAATTCACATTTCATTAGTTTGTAACATTCATTCCTAGTATGACCTTTCAAATGGCTAAACTATACTTTCTCTTTGGTCTAGAGGTGCAATGGGCAGTAAACAACATTGTACGATCTTTATACCTTGCTTGCCCATAGGTACCACCAGCAATCAGTTTTCTGCTTTCATCATGAACCACCATATCATAAGCTTTATCTATAGATGGTAAAACTGGAATCAATAGAATTTGGCTCCTTGCTTGCTCAAAATTATCATTCAATCCCATCAAAAATTGCAACAGTCGGTGATACTCTAATTGATTAACATACTCAGTGGCTAATGGAAGAGGTGGCAGTATTGATTCATATTTTGCCCAGAGATCTTTGAACTTGGTAAAATAAGTCGACATTGACGAAATGCCCTGTGTTAAGGTGAATATTTCCTTGTGCAAGTAGTATAACCTTGATGTGTTTGTCAAATCACTCCTTGAATGCAGCCCATACCTTCTGTGCATTTAAAGAAAACAGTACTCTTGTTACTAAATCTCTGCTCACATTGCTCATAAGCCATGAAGTTACAATGGCATTACATCGATCCCACTAACTTCCCAAACTTGGACCAAAGTCTTCCTTCGATGTCAATCCATCAACTAAACACAATTTTTTCTTACCTAATAATGCAACCTTTATTGCACGGCTCCAAATAGAGTAGTTTTCTGTAAGGCCCCGTGAAATCCCTACTCAAAAAACCGGATCCTGTAGGGCCAAGTTAGGATCATGTGTTAGAAATTAGTAAATATGCTTCGCGGCTCGCAAGCTCATCGTGGAGCAGACCTTTTTGGATTGAATAATGTATTAAAAAGTCAAGAATAAGTTTCCAGAAAAATGCAACAAATGCGGTCCAGAATACGGTCGCTTAATCAAAATGCGGACCGCATACTTGCCGCAGAGTGAGGCAGAACGTTGGTTAAAATTGAAGTCAATTATGCGGTCGAAATGCAGTCGCATAATCAAAATGCGGACCGCATAGTCGTCGCATATTGTCCTTTGAATTTGCGAAGGTCAGTTCTGCGGTGCACTTTGCGACCGCAAAACATGAATGCGGACCACATTCTTACCGCCGAGTGAGTTGGAGCGTATGGTTTTTGGGAGGCATTTTTCGGTCCATTATGCGGACCGCATGTTCATTCTGCGATCGCAAATGCGACCGCATAGTTAACTCAGGGCTCCAATTTTCTAATTTTTAACCCGACTTCCATATCGATACAACCAGTGTTCTAGCTCATTTTGAACATTCTTCTGAGCATTCCTAGAGAGAGGAAGAGGTTTCTTAGAGAGGGAAAGTCTCCCATCAAATTATTTCATAAGATTGAGCTAAATAGTTGAAGAAAATCAAGTGAAGGCTCCTGAATCTTCATCCCAAGAAGTAAGGCTCTATCATCTCAGCTTATATTTGTATACTTAGCCATGTGGGGTCATTAGGGAAGTAATTCATGGGTATGAGAATGAATCTCTTGCATGCATGCCACCATAGAGTATTGGAAAGTAGTAAAATTAAAAAAAAAGGGCAATTGGGGATACAAAATGATAGAAATTCCTCATAAAAAGGGGCCTAAGGTCATAGTGCACCTTTAGTGTTTGATGATATGCTCGAACCAAACTAGAACTTCAGTTTCGTCTGTAATTCTCAATTTAACTTGAAATTCTTGCTCAATAGATCGAAGCGCTAAGACTTCCGGAAAATTGTAAAAGAATAAGG